>JAADVP010000284.1:0-27235 GCA_023335675.1 Globisporangium solare | reverse complement strand
TATCGAAGTGATCCAGCACAACCGCGACGAGTGTTTGTTGAATTGCAACGACTCAGGCGTTGCACATGCAAATAACAAGCTGCTCACCATCATCGACACGCTGTTTGCGCTGAAATCGCCGAGTGAAGCGTTTGGCGCGTTTCGTCCGCTTCTAGAGCTCGTGATACCAAATGGAGCGCTCGCAACCTACGGGATCACGAAAATGGTCAGCACTTTTTCCCGCGTTGGGTCCGTGAGCCGCTCTTCGGAGCCACCTACCGACGAGTCAGATCAGCAGAAAGTGTTTCTTGCCGCCGTAGCAGCAGGGATGGCACCCAAAGCTGCTAAAGTCGCTCACAATAACGATCAGGCTGAGACAAGAAACTCAAATGCCGATGCTTCGGTGGAGGCTCAAGGCGGCGTGCTCCAGCATCCAAGTGAAGACACGAAAGATCTCGATGACAGGCAGCAACAGCCTTATTTGAATGCAGATGACGAGAAGCAGCGTATGCTGCATGGTTCGATGTCGACGTCGAATCTCGCGTCTCAGTCAGTCACGCCTCATCATGTCTTCAGCCCAATAATACGCCGCCGAAGTGACAATTGGAGCTGCACAGCCTCGCGGCATGCTTCCGACTCCTTCCACGACAAAAGTGGCTCCATGAGCAACTCAGCAAAGAATCCGCTCGCGTCAACTGCACTTGCCGGTCCGAGGTTGATGGAAGTGGGCGAGTATAGATCGTCCACAGACTCCTTCCGTGGACTGACGCCGTCGCCAACGCCACCGAACAACAACACATCACGGTAAATATGTCTCTAGAAGCTCGCTTCTGTATCTTGTGACCCTCATATTCACACAGCCAGGAAAATGCAAAAGATTTCCCACAAAACTCGCTTTATTACAACGACAAAATGTGAGTCTCGCTTTGCCTCACTTCACCACATCGTTGACGCTTACTTCTCCCCCAAGGACACAACATGCATCGCGATCATTTGCACGAGCGCGAATTCACTCGTTGCTTGTAGCCACAGGTTTCGAGAAAGACCGCGTGGTTGCCTCCGCGTTGCCATTGCTTGGTTTCATGTTGTTGCTTTCCCCCGCTGCGTCGCGACGAGGCTGGTAGCGCACCTTTCTGGGTCCACCCTGTGCTTTCGACGGGTTGTCATGCTTGTGCTTTCCTTTGGCCCCACCCTGCGTCGCTTGAGCCGACACCACGTTCTCCTTGTTCTCCTGCAGGGCGTTTGCTCTCGTGTTTGTCGGAAGAGCGCGGTCGGCATGTCGAGCTGTGTGCGGGAAATCGACAGACACAGTGAACACGTGCTTCTTCTTGGCCGCCTCCAAGTCAGCAGCAGCAGCCGAACAATCTTTAACGGCATGCGCTGGCGAAAGGCATTTCGCGCAAGGCTCGTGCACGAATGTGGTGTGGTGATGCAGCCACAACGCGCTTTTACCGTTGGTCGCTGAAGCGTTCTCTGCCTTGGCGACAAAATCGACCCGCGACCTGTTCTGAAGCACGCGCGGGCATTTCGCAGCGCCGCCTTTGGCCTGCAACTCGACGAGCCACTTCGTCGTCTTGCGTTGTTGCGCCTCGTTGTCGTTCTGGCTCCACGCTTTCTCGATCTTGCCCACACGAAGCGATGCATCGACGCATTTTAACAAGCGCTGAATGTCCACCTTTGTCAGCTTGGTATCATGGCTCCAGAGCGTGAGTAAGTACGCTGAGTCTTGGCGCTTGTTTTTCTTATGCTCCTTCTTGTCCTCACGTGCTTGGTCGTCCTTCTTGCTCGTTGCAGGCTGCGTCGCAATGTCCGCAAAGCTTAACCCGCTCTTCAGCATCTCGTGCGCGCGCTTGAACTCTTGCAGGATCTTGCTCTGGCCTTTGAACTGGAGCACGCAGCCAAGGTCACGCCCCGTTTCCAGCGGATCCTCAATACTCATGCGCCACGTCTTTGCCTTTTGGACGCCCCACTTGACGCGTTTGTCGATGACCACGTCGGGGGTACGGATGGCCACGACGCGCTTCGCAAAGTCAAAATGGCTCGCGTAAAACTCGAAGAACCAGACCAACAGCGTAGCCGACGAGTACTGCGAAGTATCCACCGAAGTCCGCGACTCGTGGAACCGCAAAGCAGCCGCACGATCGGCGCAAAACGCGATGTTGACTCCATTGTAGTACTCGGGCGTGACGTTCGCGTCAGCGAGCAGCTGTGGGTCTTGCAGGTTTGGCAAAATCTTGGCTGCGACTTGCAAAAAGTACACCGTGAGTAGTACAAACGAGTAGGAACTGAGGAATCCGACAGAGGCGTCGTTGATCGCGCGCTGCTTGGCCCAGTGCTTGATCGCGAGTCCGAGGATCCGCGCGCGCTCGTCAAATGACGCGTACGCACGCAGCAGGAACGTATTCCGCGTCGCGAGCACGTTCTCAAAGCACAGGTCGCAGTCCAGTTTCGTCGGCACGTGGCGGAACCGAATGATCGGGATGCGCGCGCCACTGATCACCATACGGATCTCGCAGTTGGAACGCTCGAGCATCGCTCTGATGCGGAACAAATCGTCACTTTGGCGTCGGCTTCGCGCAATGACCCCTTTCATCCGCGTCGCAGCGGCCTGCGCGACAGCATCGGCGGTGTCCTCACCACCATTCTCGGCTCCTGCTACTGCGATCTTGTCCAGAATCGCATCGCGGAGCATCGCCAAGTGCGCCCGGAAGAACCGGAGCTGCTGCATCTGCTTCAGCTGTCCGCGTGACGGGGTCTTGGTCTTTTCGAGATCGCAATACAGTGCTGTGGTCTTCTCGATGCTCTTCTTGACTTGGTAGAGCAACTCGTGCAGCGTCATCAAGTCGTTTTCCGCAACGCCGTCGCCGCTCGTCTTCCCATTGATCATGGACCGAAGTTTGCGCGAGCTCACAATGGCCGTGCTCTCGTTCGGCGTCGTGGCTTTCGACACTGGCGTCGGCGAGGTGAGTGCGACCGACGGATCCATGATCAAGCACAAGTCGAGGTCCGAGTTCGTCGAGCCGTAGTGGGACAACGAGCTTCCGAAGAGGATCATCTCACACTTGCGCCACTTGTCCATCTTTCGACGGAACAGTTGCTGCAAATCGCGCGTGAGCTTCAAGCGACGCGCTTCGTCCGCCACATTGATCCGAATGTCCGAGTAGATGTGGTCCAGTTCGCTCACCAGCTGCGCCACGATCGGTGACTCCGTGGGCGGCGTGGACGACTGCGTTGGGGCTTGATCGGCTCCATTTTCCTTATCCGCGACTCGCTGGCACTCGCGCAAAAACGCAATGCAAATCTCCAGCTGCTCGCACACCGCAGCTTCGACATTCTTGCTCTGCTGCCGCTTTTGCTGCCGCTTTCGCTCCCCGTTCGTCAGCTTCACATCCGCTTTCTTCATTGCTGCTTCATCTGCGTTTCCGTCCTCTGTCAAAGGCTCCAGCTCTGCTTCTTCCACAGCAGGGTCGACGGTTTCAGGCTTCACTTCTGGAGATCCAACCGCTTCCATGGCGTCTTCGCCCAGGAACGCCATCCAGCGCTCCAGAATCGGAATCTCCTCAAAACCCGCACGGTTGAGCAGCAGCTCCGTCGCGTTCTCGATCAGCTCCGAGTACAGCGTGTGCTCCAGCGACTTCCTCTGCTTGGACTGCTGGCTGCTCTTGCTCGTGTCCTGCTGCTGCTTGAGAAGCTCCTTGCGCGAGGCGCGCAGCACATTGCAAACTTCGTCCATGATCGCCGCCACAGACCACAGCTCAACTTCAGCGGCGTCGCTGCTCTCGTGCTCGTCGTCGTCGTCGTCGTCCTCGGGAGAACCAGCATCGACGCTCTGGCTCGGACGACTTACGAGCTCCTGCTGGATCTTCTTCTCGAGCCGGTACAATTGGTGCACTCGCTGCAAGACACTCGCGTTGTCCACCGTCGTGACGTCCGCCGTGCCCTGGCACCGGCCAAAGAGCCACTGCGCAAACCGCAGGTCGCCGCCACTCGCCGAGAACCACGCGGTTTCTTTGAAGCTGCTCGCAGTTGGCAAGTCCGCGGAGAAATCCTCCTTCGGCTTGCTCTCGTGCTCGCTCTCCTTCTTCTCCCTCTCGCGGCGCGATGCGTCCCCACGCTTTGCGTCTTCTGCGGCGGCACTGGCATCGTTCTCTGCGGATTCTGCCTTCGGATCGCGTTTCGAACTCATCTCTGGCTTCGGAGCCGCGTCCACATGCGGCTTCGCCTCGTCGTTATCATGATTCGTGTCCCGCGGTGTCTTCTCCGCCGTGGGCGCGTCGGCCTGGGGCTTGGGGTCCTCTCGGGGCGTCAGCTTCTTCTTGGGCGCTCTCTGCTGCCGCTTCGCCTTCGCTGCTGCTTCCGCCGCGTCCTTCGCGCTGTCCTTGTGGTTCTTCCCCCTTCGCGTGCCCGCCTCACCTGGCGGCTCTGCGGGCTGCGTCTTGTCCGCTGCGGACCGCGAGCCTCGCGCGCGATGGCGCTGCGCCCCACGCGCCGGCGCGGACGTGGCGGCGTCCATGGCTTCTCGCTGATACACGTGCGGCTTTGGACAACGCAAAATAAAATCCTTTGTTTATTCTACGTGCCATCTGGTTGGCTGCAATATCTCCCATTCCTCATTTTCAGCCAATGAAACGCGCTCGGAGGTTGCACATCATCGACGTCCATTGGTCAAAACCACAATTATTGCGACGAATCAACTCACGCGTACCTCTATTTCAACCAATCGCATGCCATCCATTTTGAATTCCCTTTGCGCGCGCGTGCGGAATGGCCGCCCATTTGACCCAATTCAGCACCATGCAGAAGCCCAGCGGCGGCAATGGCGGCGCGACGGTGGCCGCGCAGGTGTACTCGTTCCCGCTGCTCAAGCCGAGCGAGATCTTCGCGTGCGTGCGCGAGATGCAGATCCCCGTGGGCGAAGACGAGATCCGCAACTGCGACGCCGGCGCCATCCGCAAGGTGCTCGAGGTGTTCATCGAGAACATCATGGGCGTGACGCGCGAGGAGATGAACCAGCCGGCGTTCGCGGGGCTCAGCGCGCTGAGCTACCCAGAGCTGCACGAGGACTCGGTGCCGGAGCTCGCGTTCTTCCGCACGGCCGCCAAGCTGCTCACGGCGTGCGGCGTGTACGACTTTGGGCTGAAAGACGTCATCACGCCGACGCCCAAGCGCGTGCGCAGGCAGCTGAGCGCGCTCATTAACTTCGCCAAGTTCCGCGAAGAGCGGCTCGCCGCGTTCGGTGAGCTTACGCGCGAGACGGACCACCTGATCAAGAAGAAGACGAGTCTGCAGGAGGAGAACGAGCTGCTGCAGCGCCAGCTCAGCGAGCTGCTGCAGGAGCACGAGGCCGAGGCGCCCGCGATCAAGCAGATCACGGACGAGACCGCGCAGCTCGAGGCGGAGATCAACGTGCTGAACAAACGCCAAGCCGTCATGCGCCACGAAACGAGCGAGCTCAAGAGCAAGAACAGCGAGCTGCGCGACGAAATGGCGTCGTATCAGTTCAACATCCTCGAAGCAGAGAAGGAGATCGAGCGGCTGCGAGGCAAGATCGTGAATTCCCCCGAACGCGTCAAAGCGGTGCTGCACATGCTCTTGGTCCAGTATTTTGTGAGAGATGAGGTGCTGACTGTATCGTTGTGCCTTGCAGGAAATCGAAAGCATCGCCGTGTCGCTGGAAGACGCGAAAGAGGAGGTCAACGCGATGGAGCGCCGGCACCGAGAGCTGCTCGCGTACTCGGACACGTTTGCGCGCGCCGAGAAGGACATGCTGAAGACCATCGAGCTGATGCGCGACGCCGAGCAGGACATCCAGAAATGCAAAGACGCGAAGGAGCAGGTCAAGATGCAGAAAAAGGAGATCGCCGAGAACGAACGCAAGACCGTGGAGATCATCGCGCAGCGGAAGCGAATGGAGAAACTCGTGGAGCAAAAGCGGGAGCTCTTTGAACGATACAAAGAGGAGTCGCGCATCAAGGACCAGGCAGCAGACCAAGCGCTCCAGGCTGCGCAGGAAGAGCTCCACCAGCTAGAGAGCGCCAACTCGGATATCCGTCAACGGATCACGGCGAACAACGAAGGCAGTCGAGAGGTCGAGCGCAAGATGCGCGAAGACGAGCTCAAGTACCAGAAAGAACTGCAGGAGATTCAGCAGGTACGTAAGCAAACGACAATGTGTGTGTGAAAAATGGATCGGCATGCTTCACAGGAATGACGATGATACTGTTGTTTGCGCCGTAGATGTACTCCCGACTGCAACTCGCTGCGCAGTATTACAACACAGAGTTACTGAAGGCGATTCACGAAGCAGCCTAACCAAATTGGCCGGAACTGTCGCAGTCGCTATGTAATGTATGTCCACGGTTTGGTTGAATTTTTGCTGCACTGATCAATGGTTCTGTCCCGCGCAAAGGCGCCCCGTAAGCTGTCGCTTGCATACCCCCCGTTGTCTCCTGTGCAAATATGAAAATGCTTGTTTAATTGATCCGAACAATCCGCAGGTATCAAGCCCATTCGTCAAGTCGCAATCTCATTATCGATTGAGCGGCTAAGCAAGCACACAATACAGTGAAAGGTCACTCTCACTCGGATTTATCTGTCGCCTGTGCAGAATTGGGCGCGCGCCGACTCACGTTCCGACCCCTGGGCAAAGACCAAAGCGCACGCGCGAGCGAACAACAATGGCGGAAGAAGTCGCCGCCCCCGTTAGCCCAGGGATGGCAGGCAGCATCGCAGAGATCCCGCTACTTGATGAAGATGGAAGCGCAGATCTCGAGAACCGTCAGCTCGCTCGGCCATTACACAAGTGGGAGATCTCGAGGGACCACCTGATATTCAGCGAGATCTGTGGTCTGGACACCAGCAAGCGCCACATCATCCATTTCCTCGAGCCCAGGAAAGACGGCGTTCATGGCGGCATTATCCTGACAGCCGCTGGCAATACTGTCCAAATCTTAACGCTTGCACCGTTCAGCACCGAAAGCAAGCAGCGAAATGAGCCAAGGAACGCCACCCTGGAGCGGCGATATCTGTTCGGATTCGGCGGCAGTGGCATCGGGAGTCTCGCTGTGCATCCGTCGAAGCAGTTCTTTGCGGTCGGGGAAAAGGGAATCAAGCCCAACATCACGATTTACAGATATCCGAGCGCCAGGGTGTGCGGTGTCTTGCGCAACGGGACCGAGTTTTCGCACAGCAGTGTCGTGTTCAGTCAAGATGGCGAGAAATTGGCCTCGGTCGGCGGAGCCCCTGATTACCTCCTGACAGTCTGGAGCTTGCGCCAGTAGCAGACGATTTTACGCTGCAAGGCATTCGGACAAGACGTGTTCAGTGTGCAATTCGCACCCAACGACAGCGGCTTTCTCACGACCAGCGGTGTGGGCCATATTCGCATGTGGCGCATGGCGTCCACGTTTACTGGTCCCAAGCTGCAGGGAGACATCGGCAAGTTCGGCAAGAGCGAGTTAAGCGACATCGAAGCGTTCTGTGTGCTTCCGGACAAGAAAGTGCTCAGTGGCACAGAGCGCGGTGTGCTTTTTCTCTGGGACGGCAATTTTATCAAGTGCGAGATCCTGACGTCGCGTCTCCACGCGCCACACAATGGCGCCATCAACGTCGTGGACTATGATCCAGATGAAGGCCAGATCGTGACGGCAGGGAAAGATGGCTGCGTGCGGTTCTGGAGTTTCGACACGATCAATCGCGCCGACGTGCCGCCGGATGACACCGTTGCGTTAGTGCCGATGAAAAAGCAGATCCTGATTGAGCCGCTCATGGATATCCGTTCAGTGATCAAAGAAAGTGACTCGCGATACCTCATTCAAGACGGCAAAGGCAGCGTGCATTTGCTGGTAATGGAAGGAGAGGAGTCTTACGTCGAGCTCAACTTCCTCCCAAATAAAACGGGCTGCGTGACAGGGATCGCGTGCTCTCCGTACGAGCACCTGGCAGCATCCTGCGGGGAAGATGGGAGCATTCGCGCGTGGAATTATGTCAAGTAGCAGTTTTTGTTTGGAACCGTGACTTCGTCATCACCAGCGAGCAATGCGGCTGCAGAAAGTGGAAGCACGCTGGCGCCTGCAGCTACAGCAACTGCAATTACGTGGGTCCCAACTTCCGGAGCACTGATCACGGAGCAGATCGCGGACAGTCGTCAGGTGGCGGTCGGGTTCAGCGATGGCCTGGTTCGAGTCTTCTTGATGGATCTAGTCAAGCGCATTTGGGTGCGCACAAACGCGTTCAAGCCCCACCACGAACGTGTGACGTGCCTCTCGTACTCGACGTCGGGCATCTTGTTCGCGACTGCGAGCGATGACCACACGTTTTTCATCTTCAAAATCGTTCCGAACGCCAAAACCTCCAAGTTTTCAAAGTATCCACCTGAATACGAACCCTTGGGCTTCCAGCGCGTGTCCAGTAGCGTTCGCTCGCTCTACTGGAGATCCGATGACGCCGCGTTGCTCGTCACGCTCGGAGATGGTCAAATGGTCGAGTTCTTCTTACCTGAAAACGGACTGGTGCCGAAAGAACGAAGCGCAAGTTTGTCGCCGCGTATGGACAACGCTGCGGCAGAGTCTCAAGAGAACGAATCCTACGAGCTGCACTTGGAAAGCCGCCAGTACTCGCCTTTTCAACGAAGCCAGATCATGACCATGAAGGAATTGGAGGCCTTGGAAACGCTCAATCCGACTGGGAATCCCCAGGTCGAGGAGAAGATTCGCAACAACTTTCAAGTCGAAACGCGTGCACCATCCCCGTCGGCGTGGACTGCGACGTACGCGTCCAAGGATACCATCTACCTTAGCTGCCAGAGCCCGTTCCACGGAGCGCTGTACTTGTATCGATATGGGAATCCGACCCCGCTCCAAGAGTTTGCTTCGGAGGAATCTGGTCATATCGTTGGCGTGGCACTGTCGAGTTCCAAGAAGGTCTTGCTCTGTGGGCTCTCCAACGGCAAGTTTCAACTGCGTAGTGTCAGCAAACCGCACGCATTTCTCACTGGCGAGTTCCACGATTACTCAGCTCACTCGAGCGGAGCCTCTGAGAGTATCGGGAACAGTGGTCGCCTGCAACTCGCGTTATCGTTTGACGATTCGTTCGTGCTGGCAGCTGGGTGTGATGGGAACCTAAGCATCTGTCGCCTTCACCACGAGAAACTGGGATTCTCGGCGAGGATCTTGAGCGACAAGTACGACAAGCTGCTGGCAGAAGCAAACATCGTCGGCGATCAGGCCATGGAAAAGCAAAAGACGCAGATGGATCTGCTGCGAAAGGCGTTAACCGATGAGAAGAACAATGGGGATGACACTGGCGGCATGACGAATGCCGTGAACACTTTAGGCAACGAGTTGACGTCGCTTCCGCCCTTCCATCGAGCAAAAGCGTACTCGAGCTACGTCGCTAGCAAACTGGAAGCGTCGGACGATTCCTCACCACCGCTTGCACAAGACGACGAGATTTTCCAGGGAGTTGTTCGACTTGTGAGCGATCCAGACAGCGAAATGGGGCTCGATGAGGCGACTTCGCCTTTAGGCAACAAAGAAGCTCCAACGGGCAGTCTCCTGAACCTTCTGGAGGTGCCGGATATTCAGAACCCCAAGGATGCGTACACGATTGAAGATGCGAAACTGAAAAGCGATGCAGACGCAAAAGCCAACACCACGAAAAGCAAACATGATCGCACGCGTGACGTGGTGCAATATATGCGCAAGCAGTTGCAAGAGCTGAAGGCTCTGAACGCGACGTATCCGCCCGAGAACCGTCTGGACGACGACGAATGGGAGATCGACCTCGATTACGGAGAGCTGTTGACCAAGATGGGGGATGCAGCATGCGAGGAAGTGCGGAAAGAGCTCACCTACGCTGTCGAGCGAGAGGAGTTGCTGCTGATGAAGATGCACGAGACGTATGTGAGTCCACTGGTAGTAGAGCTGATCACGCTCCATGCATTCGAAAATGGGCTGAGCGTGCAGTCGTTCCGCACCATGAAGATGCCGCTGGTCTTGCAGAAGCGTCTGAATGAAATTCACACGAACGATTTGTCTGAGGCTCGGCGCGCCCCGAAGAAAGCATACACGAGCGCGATGGACGACCTCAGCGGCGCCAGAACCAATTCAGCAGCAGGGAATGGAGCAGTGCCACGCAAACCCAGTGTTCTCCACATCATGACGAAAAACCTCCCGCTCGATGACGAGTTTCCACTGAAGGAGGAAGAGCGAAGGATGATCGAAAGCGGGGGAAGCTTGAAACCTGGCGCTGACCAGGGGTTGCCGGGAAGGAACCCCGCACTTGGCAAGTTGCCTCCAGGCACCCCCTGTGTCCTTGCAGGACGCGTCGAATAGCTCAAGCTCCTCGTCCTCTGTGCATGGCTTTGAAGCTCGAAAGCGCCTGCGCGCTGACAGAAAGGACCGATTGACTCAGTGGATGAACAGCAAACCTGGCGAGGATGCGGATGATCCGCGGGACATCGTTGCGATCGCGTTCGCTCAGCGCAATATGGGGGACTACAAGCTGAAATCGGCTTCGAACTACGTCGTCCCCGAAGAGCAACGCGTTAACGCCGCCAAAAAGCGCAGGCAAATGGCTCTCCTAGAAGAAAGACTATACGAGGCGCGACTGGGTTTCAACGCGAAGGTCTTGCAGTTGCGAGAGCTCAAGCTCTTGCTGATTAATGAGCTCAAGCACGATCAAGCACGGCTAGATGGGCTCTACGAAGCATTCGCGCTGGAAGAGCGCCACGCGACGCAAAAGGAGGCACTGGAGATCGATTTGCGCGAATGGCCCGAGCAGCGCGAGCGCGTGAGTGACACCGACATCGACATTTTCCTGCAAGAGAAGAAAGTGCTGCCGCATTCCACTGCCACGAGCTTTTTGCAAACCGCCAGGGGCCGAGTCGGCTCCATTAGCAGCGGCTCAGACGATCAAAGCTGGAGCAGGTCTCGCAAAAGGTCGCTGGACCGGTCCATTGCGACGTTGTCTCGCAAGCTGCAAATCTCGAGCGAGGCCATCGGAGCAGCAGCAAGTGCAGTGAATGGGGCGCTTGAAGCACGCCACTTGTGCTTGGACGAACTCTCGTCGGCGCCGTTGCACTCGTTCACGAATATCACGACGAAGGAAGGGCCGCCTAAGCAAAAGAACATGGATGCTGACGACGCCGCAGTGCGCGTGTACCTGGTGAAGCAAGAGATTGTGAAGATTGAGCGCAAGAAGCAGGATGAGATCCGTGCGTTTGACGACGTGATCGCGCATTTGCGTCGCGAGAAAATAAAGTTGGAAGTGATTTTCAAGAAGTGCGAGCTCCGGTTGTTCACTTTACTGAGCGAACTCATGCTGCTCGAGCAATTCGAGAACAAGGAGAACCTGCTGAGCTCAAAATTGGACAAAAGCGAGGGCGAGAAAGCGCAAATCGTCGCTGAAATCGACGAGATCCAAGAAAACCTGAGCAACAAGAAGAAAGAGCACGAAGAGTGGAGCAAGCAAGAGAAGGCGATTCAGAGCGAGTTTTTGACGACCGTGGATGGCAGCAATGGGAGCACGCAGCACCCAAACTTTGCTGCGCTGCAAAAGATCTTCAAGAAGAAAATCAAGCGCCCAAAGAAGAAAGCGGTCGCGGGCGGCGCTGGCAAAGACGGAGGTGACGGCAACGCGAACGATCCGAGTCGTGAGAGCGAGAACGCGGACGACGAAGATGATGACGATGACGACGAGGAAGACGACGACGACTACGACGAGAACGACGACGACGAAGACGATGTGTGTCCGCCAGGATGCGACCTGCAGCTCTACGAAAAAGTGCTCGCTGTGCGTGAAAAGCGCGCGGATGTGGACGATGCGATGAGCGATCTGACAAAGGCAATGGAAGAGCTCAAGAAGAGCAACGAGCGGCAGGTCGCCAAGCAGCGGCAAATCGACAAGGAGCTCCAAGCGACCGAGCACGGCATCCAGCAATTCCAGAGCGAGAAGCAGACTCGCTTCAACCAGCTCGATGTGGTCGTTGCGCTGAGCAAGCACCAGATCCATTGCCTCGAAGCGCAATCTGGCGGGAAATGGCAAGTTCCCGAGCAATCGGCGAATTGCCTCGTGTTCACAATGCAGTCCTTCGGCAATCTTGCCGAACGCATTGACAGTCTGCAGAAGGAGAACAAGAGCCTTCGCCAGCAGTTCAAAGGCCTCCACAAGCAGCAGAATTTGCTCGCGAGGGAGAAGAAGGTGCAAGAGGAAGCCATTGCAGACATCCAGCACCGCTGTGAGCAGCTCCAGCTGCTGAAATTCGGATAGCTCGTCGACATTGAAGTGCTCGACAAAGCGTGCACACGACAAAGTTGAACGAGCTGCAGGCCAAGGTGCGCGTCAAAGAGATCGAGAGCGAGCGCGAGATGTTGAAGGTCAAGCAGTCGCAGCAGCAGTTGAAGCTGCAGATCCTGCAGGCCACGGAGCAGAACACGGCGCTGCTGTCGCGCATCGCGGAGCTGAACAAGCGCCACTTTACGCTCGAGAGAGAGCTCAACCAAGCGAACGTGAGCCAGAGCGTGCTCAACGACGACACGGAGCTTCTCGAGCAAGAGATGCGCGAGCGCAACAAGCTGGTCAAGCTGGTGAAGCTCCAGTCGCGCGAGGTGGAGGCGCTCAAGCAGGAGATCGGGCTCTTGCGCGGCAAGGACGGCAAGGTGTACGCACCGCGGATGTAGCTTCTTGCGCGCGTGACCATCACTCGGCGGCTACGAACCTAAGCATCATCAACTGCGTCACCCGCGAGCCGCTCGACAGCAATCCGCTTCTGTGATTGTGAATACATATCACAGAAGCGGCCCACTCGCATGTCTCTGAACGCGGCTAACCGTGTATTGCGTTGATGCACTCGGCCGCGTCAAACGCGCGCCGACGCGATTGCGCGCAAGTAGGGCGGGCATCAACAAACATTGCCACTCCGAAGAGTTCGCTTGTAACACATGTGGTGGTGGTTGACATCTAACAAATGGCTAACGATGACTCAGGGCGAAACCTGCATAAATGGATTCCCTGCAGAAGCATATGTCGCTTCGCAGCTTGCGACCACCAATGGAAGCAAACACCATTTTGCTATTATGCGCTCGCAAAACAGCCAATGTCTGTGGAAGCTAACTGTAGCACGAACGTGGGGACGCACGTGCTGCGTGACGTGGATGAACGCCGCCGCCTGCCCGTGTTGGCGTTGTGTGCGCAGACTGATTCTGTTGCAACCCTTTCATCCTTGATCGAGTGCTGTCCTTCTGCTGTGTTTATTCTGCGAAAAAAATGCACTTCCCAATGAACCAATCGGATCGCTGCGTGGACCCTCCTTTCGATATTTCCGTGTTACTTCACGCGTACGGTACTTCGGGTCGCGCGTGCGCGGTGATGGGGAGCACTGCTTTTTCCTGCAGCCATCAACGGATGGGCTCGTTTTTTTTTTTTTATTATTTTTTTGCTTTTCTGTTACGAATGCGTCTGCGCAAGTGTCAATGCATTCGCCTACGACAGCGCATTGAAGCAAATTTATACTTCGGAACGCGCGCGGACCTGTCTGTCAGTTGATGGCGCAAACTGGATACAAACTCACAGACAGCATGACAAAGAAGTAAATAAAATAAAACAAAATAAAAACGAAACTGGATACAAGCTGCAATTTGCGCCATCAACTGACAGACAGGTCCGCGCGCGTTCCGAAGTATAAATTTGCTTCAATGCGCTGTCGTAGGCGAATGCATTGACACTTGCGCAGACGCATTCGTAACAGAAAAGCAAAAATCTAAATGCAGAAAATACTGGGAAGATAAAGATCTGCCTTGCCAGCTGCTGGGAAGAAAAAATCGACAGTAGTAGAATACGGTACCTACACCTTTATCTTTCCCCTACCCTCGACCACACCCCCATAACTGTGGACGGATCCGATCGCGAGCAGCGTGTGGCTCTGAAAGGTATGAAGTGCATTTTATTTATTTTTTCCCTTCCCCTCTCAACAAGAACCTGCACCTCGGCGCCCTACCCCTGTGCTGGTGTGTGTGGGTGTGTCGCAGCTTAAAACCTCGAAAGCAAGGTGCGCGCATGTGCGAGTGTGCACAAGTCCTGTGCGTCTGTGCGTTTGTATGAGCAGCAAGCAGCACACAAGTTGCCCCCTCACATCGACGACAGCCGCACCGAAGCAAGTAAGCGCGCTTGACAAACCAACGCACTTGTCGACAAGCGCGAATTGCAACCGACGAAGATGCTGCGCACGAGGCGCCACCCGCACAGCGCCGCCGACGACGCCGCCGCCGCCGTGAACGCGAGCCTCATGACGGAGCGGCAGCAGTTGGCGTTCCTGCTGCGCAAGACGGCGCAGGAGGCCTCGGACGCGCGCTCGAGCGACGACAGCGACGCCAGCAGCGACGACAGCGCCTCGCCGCGCAGGGCGTCCGCGCCGCGGATACAGCAGCGTACGTCTTGGTCGCGCCTCTGGAAAGGAAACATACGAGTCACTTATCGTTTGTCTGCACTTGTGGCAATTGCTTTCTGCGAATAGGCAATGCGAAAAGATCGCCGCGGAGCGCGAACGTGAGCGTCAAGGATGCGAACGGCAAGGGCGTGGTGATTTACTGCGGGCGCGGGCGGCCGCCGAAAAACTCGATCAAGCTGCCGCATGCCGAGCTCGCGTCGCCGAAAGCGGCGTGCTTACGGAAAGAAGCCAGCGACGGCGACGCACCCACGCTCAAGAGGCTCAAGGTCTCCACACGGGCCTCCGGGCCCGCGGCAGCAAGCGAGAAGACGAGTCCGTCGAGCTCGAGTGACGTGCTGCACATGGCGAACGCGTTCGAGGGCGACGGCGCGAGCGGCGACTTCTGGAGCCTGCACTGCGCGCTGTGCTGCGGCGCGCACGCGTCGAGCCCCACGGCCGCGGCCTACGACCTGGAGGCGCTCTTCCTGTGCCCCAGCTGCGACCAGAAGTACCCGACGCAGCGCGCATTGGGCCGCGTATGACCCCGTTCATCATTTTTTTTATTTATGACGTGCTTTTTTTATTGCGCAAGGTTGGAGAGCAGCAAGGATGCGAGTTGCTGCATGTGGATGGGGGATCGTTTGCATTTGCGAGTGTGTGTGCGTGCGTGTATGAACCAATAAATAGCAACACAAAACCAACAATTGGTGCTTGCTTGCTTGCCGTGTTTGCTGCACTTGCCGGCGAGAAAGACTTGTTTGGTTGCAGCAAGCAAATGCCATCTGTCTGGCGCATTCGTCAATTCATGAACGCTGCTGTGTGCAGTACTTGCCGGCAAAGCACGTGTCCTTTTGCAGGTACTATGCACTCACTACGTACCGACGCTCGTTCGCTGTCTGCTGCGAGCGCATGGCTTGTTTGCCAATTTCTTCGACGCCCACCCGCCCAATCCACCCGCACACACATCACATGCGTGTTGTTGTTTTTTGCGTGCGCAAAAAAAAATTCCCCAAGTTATTTTTTGCAGCAGGATTCCATTTTTGTGGTTGTTTACATTATTAGTTTTTGAATTTTTGAGCTGTTCTGCAGATTCGGAAGTAATTTATTTATTTTAGTATTTTTGCTGGGCCGCACACTTTATGGTATCCTTTCATTCAATAACATAATCCAGTACATTTCCATTTGCTCTTCATGACATGCACACACCACTTCATATGGCGGAATGCCAGGCACTCGCTTCTCGCCTTCCGCAGCACCGCTGTGCTACACACCGCCTCTCCCCCAGCCGCCAAGCAGCAAGGACGGTCCTATTGTGTGTCCATGCTGCGCCTTTTATGCCGCTTGTCCGTAACATGGCTACATGTTTCCCTCACGCAACGTGCTTACTATTAATTCCAGAATGACTTTAAATCATCTGGAGGCTGTTGTACATCGACTCTTTCCACGAGATCCGGCGGCGCTTGCCGCTCTCGACCCCCAGCGGCGCGTCCTGGTGCACGGTGTCGAACTTGCGCTTCTTCACGGGGTTGCTGTCGTCGGCGTCGCTCTCGAGAGGGTCTTGCAAGTCTAGGTACTCGAGCACCTTGTTCGCGCGCAGCGCTTTGTCCAGCGCGTCGTGCGTCTGGTCTCTCAAGCCGTCGACGTCGACGCGCAGCTCCTGCAAGCGCAGCATGCGCTCCTGATCGGCTAAGAGCTCCACGATGGCGGGGAGCGCGCTGCCGTACCCGAGCGAGTTGGCGTTCACGTTCAACGACAGCAGTCGGTCTCCGAGCTCGCCCCGCAGCCCCTCGAGCAAGGGCGCCATGTCGCTGTCGCTCAGGTTCGCGTCGCGCAGGACCAGGTGCTCCAAGTTCACGCACGACTTGACGATCGCGCGCACGGCACTGCCCAGCAGCGGGTTGTGACTCAAGTCCACGAGATGCAGCTGCTTGCCGATGGCCCCGAAGAGCTCGCCCAGCGCCTCGGGGGTCGAGTTGTCTCCGTTCAGCAGGTACAGTAGCAGCTCGTACTGCGCCGCCTGCTCTTCATCGGCGGGCTCGTCTTCGGAGCTCACGATGAAGCCCTCGGCCACCCAGCTGAGACCGATGCCTGGGATCACGACGCATACGAAGCCGCTGCTCTCGGCGATGGACTCGAACTCGGTCTGCTGCGCGAGGATCGTGATCGGCTTCGCACCATTCTCGGGCTTTGTGAAGGTCACCGCCTGTGACGCCACCATCGAAAGGCGCACCCCGTGCTTCGCGGACGCTTCGCTATCAACGACGTTGCCTTCGAACGCCAGCGCTGTTGGGTTCTGGAGCGTCTCGATGAACGCAGCGACGGCGGGCTTGAGCGCGTAGACGCCGCCGAGGTCGATCTCGTGGAGCCGGAACAAGCTCTCGAAACACTTGCACCGCGGGTAGAAGAGTCCAAACGCGAGCCAGCGCCAGCTCTGCAGGCGGTTGCGCGGTGACATCTTCCACATGGTCTGCGCGAGCGAGAGCGCGTCGAGGCTGCAGCCGTACCGGAGACTCGCGCAGATGGCCGCGTAGTGCTCTAGCTCCAAGTTGTTCAGGCCGATTTGGAACCTCCGCAGCGGCGGCTGCGCCACGGACTGCGCGTCGTGGGTCGGCAGCGTGCCGCTGCTCGCCTCGATGAGCACGGACGCCGCGAGCGACCAGAGGCGCTTGACGGCGACTGCGGACGACTTCTTAGTGACCACCTCGTTCAGGCGGATCTCCGAGAGGCGGTAGATTTGAGCGTTTCTCTGCACGATCTCCTCGACGAGCGCGAGCACCGACGAGTCGAGCGTGTTATAGCTCAGGTCGAGCGACGCGAGCTTGAACACGGCGCGCGTGCGGCCCATCTTGGCGATCGTGTCGAGCAGCTTCTCCAGCGCCTGCACGCACCGGAACGTCAGCTTGCAGCGAATAAACTGGAAGCCGACGGCGACGCAGCCGTTCGTGAAGCGCTTGGTCTCGCGCGGGAACTGGTGCTCGAGGGCCGTGAACCCGAGCGGCGGCGTGGCCATGAAGCGCGCGATCGAGCTCGAAATGGCCTCGCTGAGCTTGCCGCGGCGCTGGAAGTTGATCTGGAAGCGCGGGAAGCTCTCGCGCTCGAGCATCCAGTCGTCCACGCGCGGCGGCGCCATCACGTCGTCCTCGTTGTCAAAGTAGCCCTGGTACTTCTTCTGGTTGCAGTACATCATCATGGAGTTGAATACGCGGCGCCAGAACGCGCACTTGAGGTTCGGGAACTCGCCGAGCAGGAGCGAGTGCTTGGCGACGCTCGCGAGCGCCTCGAGCGCACCCGGGATCGAGCGGTCCGCCATGCCGGCGCCCGGCACGCGGTGGAATGCCATCATGAGCACAGGCTCGGCCACGGCCATGCGCGCGGTCTCGGGCACGTCCACGACCAGCAGGAACAGCACGCAGCGCGACGCGTCCTGGAACACGCGCTTGCTCAGCTGCGCCAGCGCCTCGCGATACGACGGCGGCCGCTTCGCCATCGCTCGCTCACCTTCCGCTGCTGTTGGAGCTGCATTAGCCAATGCCGCAAGGCAGGCGGCGCAGTTGGCGCCATTTTTAAGAGCTACCTTGTTTTAGTGACATGGAGGGAAAGGACATGGTGGTAGTTAAAATATAGATGGATGCGTACCACCCTCTTTATAATGACTTGGATCGAGCAGCTCTTTTTGAACTTGGCGCGCTTTTCCCATGCGGTTTTTCTTGCCAATGGACGTGGCGCTATTGCGTCGTTCGCCACCGGATGCGGCGCCGCACGCGGCGGCCCGCGAAGCGCGCGATGGACGCGATCATCCACGTGTCCAGGTCGCCTCTCGCGCTCGGCGCGCTCATCACGCTCAGTAACGCGAGTCTGCATCGCTCCGGGAGCGGCTCCACGCACAGCAGCTCGTCCTGGAACGCCGCATCGAAGCCGGCGCGGGCGTCGACCAGCGCCGCGGACGCCGGGTCTGAGCCACGCGGCGCGTCCAACTCGAGCGCGCGCAGCGTCTTGTTGACGCGCAGCGCCGCGTACAGACTCACGAGCCCGCCGTCGCCGATCGCGTTGTTCGCCAGTCGCAGCTCGCGCAGCGCAGGGATGCGCGCCGCGTCGCCTCTCAACGCATCCGCCAGGTGACTCGCGCCTTGGTAGCCGAGATAGTTGCCAGTCAGGTTCAGCGACACCAGCATATCGCCGAAGCCACCTCGGAGCGCGTCCAGTAGCGCGGTCACGTCGGAAGCCGTGAGGCCGCAGGCCTCCAGGTCGAGCTTCTCCAGATGCGCACACTCGGCCACGATGGCATCGACGAGCGGCTGGCCGAAGCGCGCGCCCCGCAGCTCCAGCGAGCAGAGCTGCTGGCCAAAGCCACCGAGCAGCACGCGAAGTGCTTGGGACGTCGCGTCCGTGCTCGAGAGATCGTTCAGCGCCAGCTCGTAGCGCGTCAACGGACGAGCGGCATCGCTTACCTGACCACTGGGCGCAATCTGCTCGCCTCGCGCCAGACTGTCGTCATAGCGGAGCCATCCGATGCCAAAGCCAGGGACCCCGACCGCCGCCCACTCTCGGCCACGTTCATACAGGATCTCGAGGCGTGTGGGCTCCGCGAGATCGAATACGTGCCGGAGTATCGTGTTAGCGCCAGCGTCCGTGTTCGCCGCCGGAATGGAATAAACCGGCGTCCCTTTCTCGGCAACGCACGAGGTGCCAGGCGCTGTCGTAGTGCTTACATCTGGGTCTATCAGCGCGGCGATCGGATCGCGCGACGTGGCCAGGAACGCGTCCACATCCCCCGGAAAGATCGGATTCGAGGACAAGTCGATGCGCCGAAGCGGTGTAGCAGCCGTTTGCTGCGAGCCAAAGAGCCCAAACGCGAGCCAGCGCCAACATTGTTCGCGATCTCGGGGATCCTGCAGCAACAGCGTTCCGGCCAAGTTGAGCTCTTCAAGTCCGCAGCGCGAGTCCCGGAGCGCCGAGCAAATGCACGCGTACGCACGAGCGCTGAGCGCATTGCCTTCGAGCGACAAGCGCCGCAGTGGGTGGCTCGATTGGGCAGCAGCGTCGGCATTCGTGTCGACGCCCAGCGCAGCTCTCACGAGCACTCCAAACGCTCGCAGCCCGTCGTCAGCGAGACCCCGGCCGATCGTGTTCTGGAGCGCGACGTCGCGCAGTCGGTGCACATCATTCTTGCGCAGAATCGCTGCGAGGATGCGCAGTTCGTCTGCGCGAAAGCCATTGTCGCTGACGTCGAGCGCGTCGATGCAGCAAATCCGGCGCTCGCCGTCGCCGACGCGGTCCAGCATCTCGTGGATCCACGTGAGCTCCTGCGAGCGTAGCCGTGCGTTCGCGAACTTGAGGCCGACGCGCAGCACGGCCGTCTGCGTGCATCGTCGCCTCACGTCCGCTACAAACGCGGCGATCTCGTCCAGCAGCGCGCGCGTCACTTTGGCGCGCGAGAAGTCGAGTATCACGCGCGGAAACGTCTCCGCACGAGCGACCACGTCATCAGTGCGCGACGCCGAGCTGCTCGCCATCATGGAGCTCTTTGTGATCGCGCTCCAGAGCCACGCTGTCTGCGACGGCGACGCGTGCAGCCTCTGGAAGTGCTGCATGAGCGCCGCGAGCGCCGCTAGCGCCGGCGCGACCCGCATGCCGCCGCCCCGGACGAGCCACAGGTTCGCGGTGAGCGCGCGCGCCGCCGCGTTGACGCTCAGCAGCCCCGCGAGCGGCGGCGCGACGTCGCGGAGCACGTGGGCGTTGCCATTTGGCGCCATCTTACTAGCATGAAGAGCTCTTGGATGGTTAGAAAAAGAAGATCATTTATGCTAAATTTAGGAGATAGCTACGTTATGGAATAGTTGCCCGATTTAAGCTAAAGGAGCCGACCCAAATCAAGCCAAGAGCGACAGAAGTACGTAAAATGTGGGCGGTCTCCTGTCATTTCTTAGGCTGCAGCGATCGCGCTCTGGCCAGCAAGGATGCAAACAGGAGATGCGGTTCCAGCGACTGTATACACCACCCCAAACACTCGGCTGTGTCGGTGTCGACACGCTTCCGACTGGAGGTGTGTCTGCGTATTTTGTGTGCTGTTCAAGCGACAGCAACGACTCTCCTGCCTGAAATTAGCACGCAAATTGCCTCTTTATATGCAATAATCCAATGAACGAGGGAGATGCAATAGTATTGGTGCTGGATCCACGCATTTTGCGAGGTGGAGGATACGCAGTATACAGTATACTCCTCAACAAGAAGTGTTTGAAGCGCGCGCGTGACCTCTCGTGCTGCCATCTTCAAAATGCTAATAATTCGTTGCCTTTCTCGCTGCTGCATCCGCCAGTTTTCTCGGACGCCACCACTTAATGCGGCGCAGTTTAGTGGACAGCCGCGCGTTCGACCAAAAGCCATTCGTTTTCAATTTATTTCGATGGGAGTTGGGCCACGTAACGCAATCTGAAAAAAAGTTGCAGCAGATTGCATTGCGTGGCTCAACTCCGTTCTTTTATTATTATTATTCTTTTTCTCTTCTTCAAATCTCGCAATGAGAGCGTTGCTCAGTCGCCATGGCTTGACGCTGGTGACTGGCCCACGAGCGACTCGCGCTCTGAAATAATACTGATAATACTAATAATTGGCACGTTGATGACACACACGATTTATTTATTTCCCAGCGCGCTGGAACAAGAAAATCGTTCTTTTGGCTTCGGCGCCGCTACGAAAATAGTGGGTGGCGGGAGTTCCGAGACCATGTTCGTGCGATGTTTCGCTCAAATGCATGTATTCAGTCACCGTCCTACTTTAATCCAGTGCATTGTCCCTGCGAGTCGGCCGTGAGGCCAGTCGCGGCCACTGATTTAGTGGATTTCTCGAACCGCCAATCCGACTCTCTCCCGGATCTTCGCGAGTGCTTGCTCATCATATGTGGCGGATGTGGCGTCCAACCATACCCATCATATAAAGGATTCCAACTGTCTCTTCACAATACTATTCGCAACCACTTCGCGCATTTAGCATATATAAAGAGGTCTGATAGCACCGCTGCTTTTGCGATCACTCACTCCCTCATGCGCGACTAGCAGCAGCAGCAGCTCATTTACGAACCCGCGCGGTCGCGAGCACGTCGCCGTCTTCAACGTTCTCTGTGGACCGCTCTCCGGCGCGCAGCGTGCGGCTGAGCGACGAGCGGCTGCTGCGCATGTCGCTGAGCGCCGCGCGCGACGCCGTCGACTGGGACGCGCTGCGCGCCGAGCCCGAGCGTGAGTGGGCGTTCGCGCCCAAGAGCTCCAAGAAGCGCACGCGGCGCTCGCCCGGCGCGCGCGTGTACACGCGTCAGGACCACTCGTTCGCCGTCATGGCGCAGACGCAGATCCCGTGCTCGCTCCAGGAGCTCACGAGCGCGCTCTAGTCGACGTGCACGGCGCACTTTGTGCAGACGATGTACGACGACGCCGACGTGAGCGCCACGGTGGTGCACACGGTGCCGACCGACAAGCGCGCGCTTCACGGCGAGATACAAGAGGACGGGGTCGCGTTCGCGAGCGACGTGTTCGTCAAGGCCGTGAGCTTTGACGCCAAGAAGAAGAGCTCGCTCTTCCGCGCCGCCAACGAGGACTGGTGCTACCTCGACTTCATGCAGCGCGTGGACGCCAAGACGCTCCGGAAGACGGTGCTGTCGATCCACCCAGACAGCGTCATCGCGCGCGGCGCAGGCGACCAAATAGACGACAGCAACCAAGTGCGCGAAGTGATCTCGGGCTTTTTGTTCCAGGAAGCCGACGACGGCAAGTCGATGCACATCGCGTACTCGGGCGAGCACTTTCACGAAGTGAGCGGCGTCGGCACGGGCAAGTGGAAGCGCGCGACGGTCAACCGCGCGACCAGGACGCGGTTGCTGCGGCTTGCGGAGTCGATCGACCGCGTCCACTTGGTCGTCCGGCGGCGGCGTCTGGGCTTGCAGACCCTCGTGGACCACGTCAACGTGAGCGCGTCCAACTCGGGCTGCATTGGGTGCGAGCGGTCGTTCCTGCTGACCCGGAAGCGAGTGTGCAACCTCTGCGGGCACTACGCGTGCGATAAGTGCTCCGACGTGGAGGACCGGGAGCAGTGCTCGAGGAGATCCAGTGGGCCAGTGACGACAAGCATCCGCGTCTGCGATAAATGCGCCATGCGCGTGGGCAAATGCTCGTTCGTGAAAGGCGAGTTGGAAGCAATCGAACCTGCGCGAATCCACCCTGATCCGCCCGAGCGAGCGAGCACGACCACCGGCGCAGTGCTGACCGACTTGCTGCACGAGACGCTGGTGGATGCCCCCGAGTCCAGAAAGTCAGCCGTCTTGAGCGTCATCAAGCACTTGGTGCAGCAAGACAGTCCAAGAAGCTCTACTGGCAGTGACCCAGGCGTTGTGTTGGCCCCAGAGAGCTCGCCGACCCAGCACTTTGACGTGCTCCAGTCCAAGCTGGCAGATCTCCCGTTGCCACTGGACCAGTGCGAAGTCGCCAATGCGGAATACCGCACGTACCTGATCGATCATGCTGACGACGACGAGCCAGACGCATCGCCACCCCATCCGATCCCGGAGTCGGAAGCCAGACGCCTGGGCATCGTGCGTTCGAGCTCGTTCACGTCGCTGGCGGACGGCGGTGTGGCCGAGTTGGGCATCATCTGCTCCGTTATCTCCAAGGAGCTGGGGTGCATTGGCGCGATGGTCTCGATCTCGGAAGCCGACTTTTTCCACATCGTCGCCACCAACATCGACGCACTACCAGCCAGGATGTTTCCGCGCAGCGAGGGTTTTGCAGCCGCACGATCATGGGCACCAAGCCGATGCTCGTGCCGCACCCTGAAGCCGACATCCGCTTCAACTACATCCTGCCGGTCAAGCACCTCGGCATCTCGTTCTACTGCGGCTTCCCGCTTTTCGCCGAGGACTACACCGTGCTCGACAGCCTCTGCTGCCTTGGCCAAGAGTCGCACAAACTCACGCAGTCGCAGTTCACAGTCGCCAAGAAGCTCGCGGACACGGCGTCCAAAATCCTGCAATACCAGGTGCGGCAGCGCCAGTCCTCGCTCGATGCGAATAAAGAGGAGGGCGAGGAGAATGGCGAAGAGCGCCGAGGCGATGTGCCAGTGGATGTGTAGTCGATTGAACAATGCGCAGCAATTTATTGGACACATTGATATAGTGAATGTAAGCTCGAATCGGTCTCTGACAGTAGGTACAACGAAATTATCACTACTTAGCCATTCTTGATGAAGGTCCCGTCACTCAGAACCACGCCCTTGTTTGCTTGCCTCACGTTCGCAGGTACCGATGGGCACAGCGCTCTTGACGCTCGATTGGCCAGTGACTTCTCGATGATCAGCAGTTCGTAACTTGGTTGACTCTGGCCAGGTAGAGGGTTCTGTACAGGAACAGGAGGGTTCCTTCCAGTCGTCGGCGCGTGGTTCGACATGCGTTGGGAACGATAGTCACGTGTACACGACTTACCCAAAGTGAACCAGAAGCACCACAGAGAGCAATCCGGCTTACCGCCAAAAGTCGAGCGTAAACTCTATCCGAGTATAGATGGAAGAACGGGGAGATGGCTGCCAATTTTGTCGTTTTTTAGAATGCCATTTCGCTGCAGAGGTGACAGCTGTCAGGGTCTTGGATTTATCAACCCGAGTTTACCACGACATTGTGCCAGCGTGGGATACTCCCGGACCTTCGCCACAAAGAGCAATTGAGCAAATGTCCAGGTGCTCAATCCTCAGTTTGTCATCGCCACCAAAAAAATAAACGAGTTTTGCCTCCATTAGATGTCACTCCAGGATTAGTGCTGATAACTGGGCACTCTCCAAAAGATTTGTCGCCGCACTTGCGTTGCAGCAAACTTGAAAATCATCGACACGACCATCGAATCGATGGATTGACACTTTGCGGCCAGCAGTGGATGTCCGAGAATACTCAGAAATGCCAACTTCTGATCCACCGTAATAGGCTCGCCACCAAGGAGCTCATTTTGGTACGCAGCGTCCAGTTTCTCTCTTCCGACATCGTACGAGTCGTCTATCTCGAGAATGCGAAGCGTCTTGTTCACGCGCAACATGTCGAAGAGTCTCATACCGGCGCGCTTCCCGAGCGGGATCTCGGCGAGTCGAAGCTCTCGCAAGGATGGAACTCTCTGCGTACTTGACAAGATATCGACCAATTGATTGTAGGATTGGACTCGAAAGTCGTTCGCATTCAGGTTCAGCGACATCAAGCGAGACCCCAGGTCGCCACGCAACGCAGTCAGTAAATGCTGGATCTCTTCGTCAATGATATCACAACTCTCCAAATCGAGGTGCTGTATGTTCACGCAGTGCGTGCAAATGCCTCTTACGAGCGCTTCGCGCTCCGAATAGACATACCGCGTCTCGAGCGAACGAAGCCGAGTACCAATTGTCTCGAGCAATACGCGAAACGCACTCTGCGATATTTCGTTCTCAAACAACTCGCTCATGATCCATTCGTATCGCTCATGGCTATCTCGAATCGCTGTGCTCAGTTCGCCAATTGGTTCGCGTTCCATGACCTCAATTTGCTTGGCTTCGACCCAGCCGAGACCCACTCCGGGGACAACCACACAGAACCAGCCATTTTCTTCACATAAAGCTTCGAAGCGCCTCACTTCGTGCACGACAAATACGCACGAGGAGTTGGACCCAGCAGCCGCATAGAGTCTCGACTCTGCGGCGACAAGGCAGTTCATAAGTTCATGACCTAGACCTGATGACTCGGTTCCTGTTGCGCTTCCTTGATACACGAGCTCAGCAACAGGGTTCTGGAGCGTGCGCTGGAACGCGCGCACGGCTTCATCATCGAGAAAAGCGCCCTCAAGGGTGACCTTGGCGAGCTTGAAGCCCCGCGCGAGTCTCTTTGAGCGAGGGTAAAAGAGACCGAACGCGAGCCAGCGCCAGCATTCCAACTTGCGCACCGAATCGACATCCCGCAGACAGTACGAAAGCGACATTTCCTCGATGGTGCATCCATAGCGCAGCGTCGAGCAGACAGCAGCAAACGATGGTTCACAAACCCCAACACCACTGAGCGACAGTCGCTTTAGTGGTGGTTCCCTCACGTCAGAGCCCACAAGTTCGCCGCCGGCCATTGTTTCGTGGTTCAATGCAGCCACAACAAGTGACTGCAACCCAGGTGACAGTGGCCGATCACCAGCACCTGACGCCTCTATGCCAGAGTTCTCGAGTGAGAGATCTTCGATTTGATACACAGCGTTCTTTGACATGATAGCAGCCAGCACCTCGTGGTACGCCCCATCGCGCTCGCCGCCACTTAGATGCAGCAGATTTACTCCAAACTGGCGCGTCGCGTGCGCAAATACCTGCTCTAGAAGCTGTTGGATCGAGCGCAGGCGACTTGCATCGAGGTCACAGCGGTCGAAGTACAAGGCCACAGCAGGCTTTGTGTCGGAGCTTCCCCTATGCGCACTGATCAGCGCGTCCGCTGGGTCCTCGTGATTCAAGTGCCTCGGAATTGTCATTGCGTTCCGGACGTGGAGCATCAGGGTCCCGTTGATCTTGGCGCCAGTGAAATCGATCCCCACGCGCGGGAGCTGCTCGTTCTGCACCATCCAGCGGTCCATTGCCGAGAGTTCCTGGTCCATCAGGTACTGCTGCATGACCGACTTCCAAAACTTGACCTTGAGCCTCGGGTACGGCGTGAGCACGCGCGAGTACTCGGCGAGCAGCGCCGCCATTCGGAGCGTGAGCAGAACACCCTCATCGCTCTCCGCGAAGCCCAGCGCTACGTAGACCGTGGGTCTGTGGCTCGGCAGCGGCCCGCTCTCGCTGTCGTTCACGTGGAACTGCAGCCGCAGCAGCCGGTCGCCAGGACGCGCCAAGCGCTCTTTCAGGAATCTACTCAGCTCAAAGAGCAGCTTCCACACGTTCAGCACGGCCTGCTGGAGCACTGCGAGCGGCATCGCAGCGCTTAAGACGCGCCTGCGGAGGAAGTGGAAGTGATGCGCATGCGAGCAGCTACAGGCCCCAGGCACACGCCGAGCAGATCTGATTGGGGGCGATATTAGGTACGCGGAGCAGGTTCAATGCGTACTTTGGCGTTGCGTTCTCACTATTTGAGTATTTCTTGTCACTATTTTACGGTCCCAATAATAGTGGCTCGCTACTATTATTGTAAGGGATCCAACAAGACACGGCAGCTGAGACTGCGCACCGTGAAAATTACTATCGCAGAACCGTATTGAAGGCTTCAGCTATCGGGCTTCTAATTTAATAGTCGCAGGGCTTCTATTCGCTGAAATCCGTTATAGCACCGAAAGCTGCAATAGCGTGACAGGGCTAATTGAAAATGTGCAGCAGACGCGGCCACTAAAATAGTTGGAGTGGAAATTGTCCTACTTGTTGAATGAAATTGACGTCGGGAGAATCGGCACTTGCTCTATGATAGAAGCGACGTCATGTTGTCATTCCCCACCGAATAGCACTGGAAAGCCTAGCAGCGTGCTAGCTGGGAAACTAGATGCCTAAAATATCTCACTTTAATCAGAATCTCGAAACCTTAGAAGATAAATGCAAACAGATTCGAAAAAAAGAAACATTTCTTTCGTATCATAAGGCTTGAGCGCCCAACAATTCAATCCACTCACTGAATATGCATTAACATCTGGCCACTGATCGGAAGCGTCAACGAGTAGTCGTACGTGATGTGCTGCCCCGCGACGAGCTCCAAGTGAAACTTGGACAGCACCATTGTAACGACGATCTTCATCTCCATCATCGCCAGGTTCATCCCGAGACACAAGCGAGGACCAGCGTGGAAGGCGGGGAACTTGAAGGCCGTCACCGAGACGATTT
>JAADVP010000283.1:0-27253 GCA_023335675.1 Globisporangium solare | reverse complement strand
CTGCGGGCCAGATTCTCGCCGCGAACCCGGCTATCAGTAACCTCAGCAAGGTCATCGATTTCCCCGACATGGTTCACGGTTGGGTGAACCGCGGCAACCTCTCGGACCCAGCCACTGCGGCGGCGGTCAACAAGGCCTGGCACGAAGCCATCTCGTTCTTTCGTCAGGTTGTTCCAAAGTAACCCAGTGCGCGGAGGAGGATGCTATCGTCCTTTCCTTTGATTTTGACTTGAGCATAGACGCAGATAATGCAATGCAAGCTCGCTGTTGATTGTTCCTTGACTTGATGTTATTCGGTTTCTCGTAAATGTGCATTTTGCGATACACTTTCGAGAATATTAGTATCCATGCGATTGCTCTACAGGAAGGCAAGAATAGCTCCAACTTTGCGTGTTGCCATTTTACGGAGTTGAGATAATTAATGGAGGCACAGCATCATCATTTGCTGGTGTCGAGCGTCAGGAAGCACTGATAAATTGGCGACATATATTGCAGGGACTTGCAATTCTCTGAATGCACACAACATCGAATCGTGGATATAGAGCAAACGCTCAAACCGCAATGCAAATCGCCTCCCGCTTGCTTGGCGTCTTCAGGATAGAAAATGTCGTTTATTTCTTGATATTTTGACTGCTTGTTTGATCGACTCGGTTTACATGATACGAAAGTTGACCCACAGTTGTCTTTTTGTCACAAGCAACTCGAGTTCATAATTTATGCCTTCTTCCGCGAGTAGTCGACCTTGAGAGATCCCAGTCCAACCAGCAAAGCCGTGCTTGGTAGGAGGCATTATCGACGACTAACTCATTTATTGTGAAGTCGCCAGCTGTTGAATGGCGCCAAGAGTTGTCAGATAAGTTTGAACCCCATGCCATTCAACAAGATCCATACATTGGAGATACCCTACTGCGACGGAGCTCTTTGTAGATTCTGACAGCCTCAACCTCTTGACAATACGCCACTAAAAGCAACACGATTCGACCTCGCTCGTGCCCCATGCGTATGAGGCAATTCTCTTGTGGGCTGTGACAATACTCTACATATCCATGAGCGCTTCGGTGGCGTCCGGGAGAGTTTCACAGCAACCCGCACCAGCACGAATTGCTTCTTCCAAACGCCAAAAGCTCTTACCATTGCGAGCGCATATGGAAATAGGATGTAATTCATCCTGTTCTCGAATTGACAGGATATTGCGTATGTTATCAACGCTCCACTCTATCTGCAAAGCGCATTCATGCGTACAACGTTAAGCATGGAACTTGCACGCGGACGGAGCATCCAGCCTGACTCAAATCTCTGGCTTGGCGAAATGTTGTAAGAAAGGTTTGTTCCTGGATGCAGGACCTCAATGCAGAATTAAATCAAAATTGCATTCGAATTATCAAACGTGCAATTATTAATTTTCTTGTCCTTTCTTCGAAAACGCAATCGGCGCGCATTGTATTGCAAAACTGTTTTGCAACCTGCATTTTATTTACTGCGGAGCCACCGTCTGGATGAACTTGAGCGCCATGTGCCAGGCCTTTGCGGCTCCAGCCTTCACCTCAGGCTTCTCCAAGTCACCTCGGTTCACCCAGCCGTGGTTCATGTCGGGGAAGTCAACCGCTTGGCTGTGCTCTCTTGTCTCGGCCTTTTCCGACAAAATCTTGATCACGGCGCCGTTCTCGCGCACGAAAGATGGGTCGTCGCCAGCAGCAAGCAAAAGCTGCGGTACCATGACACGTTCGATCAATCTATCAGCGGCTCCTTCGCCGTATATAATGTTTTCAGCTCGCCATGACGGGTGGAACGACGCGTTGCCCTTGATGATTGGATTTGGCAACGCAGACTGGCGCGCGCCGACATAACCACCCCAGCAGTATCCGTACGAGACGATGCTCTCCACCTTGAATTCGCTCTGGAGGAGCTCGATGGCTTCCTGTAGGCGGACCGAGAGCACGGTTTCGAAGGGGCTCTTCGCGAGCCAGCTGCCAAACTCGGGCAACTTCTCTGGCGTCAAATAGTCGCCATTAGTCAGGTCCACGACGGCAACGGCGTAACCGAGTTGCGCGAGGGCCTCAGCGTCAGCCTTGGTGCGGCCGCTGCCGAGACCGAAGACGTCTGGGAGCGCGAGGATGCCCACCTTGGTCGGGGTCGTCGGCTGTGCCACGAAGAGCGACGTGCCCTTGAACTGCTTGGTGACCCCGATGATGGCAGCGGCGCCTTGCACGGCAGGGAGCGCGGTCGCGGGGCAGCAGCTCATGCTTGTCACTTGGCTTGGGTTTCTGGTGGCGATTCTGGGCGCGCAAATTGCGGAATGCGGTCTTCGGACAGGGACGATGTAGGCCAGCGGCTGGGTGCAGAAAGCGTCGACTGGTACATCAACACTAGATTATCCTGATTACGCCCACAATACTCGGCTGTACAGGTAATTAAGCACTCCTTTAAAGGCTATTTAGTATTGAAGAGCGTAAGCATAAAATGATAGGAAACGGCTAGAGTCCGTTTAAAATATTATATTTCAGAGGATATTGTATGTAAGTCTGGATGTTCACCGAATTGAAGTCGAAAAAGGTATGTTATAGAGGGGGCTCCCTGCACTTGCAGTGAGACGGGGTGCGTGCACCAAGAACTTCGTCAGAGCACCGACGGCCGCGCGTTTCACGCCAGCAGAACTGCCCACACGTCTGTCAGCGCATGCTCTGTCGAGACTTCTTTCAGCTTGCAGTCCGTGCTGCTCCTCTTGGCGAACCCCACGGCCGTCGTGTTGGATTTCAACAGCGGCGTGAACACGGCGTCGGACACGTCCCCCCACGTCGACAGCACATTCGCTATGGACGTGTTCGCCGCCCTGATACTTTGCAGCGTGAACACTCGGTCGTGGAAGCCGAATCGCTCGGCACTTGGCTCTTGATGGAGGTCTGCGTTGTGCATTGACGACGGAGGACATACTTTCACCATCTCGTTCGCTGCGAGCACCAATCGCGCGTCCAGCATAAGTCGCGGTTTGTTGTGCGCGACGCGGTAGAAGCTGAGCACTTGGAGCACAGATGCCGCGTCGTCCGCGCTGAGACCGTCGCCGTTGCTGCTCGTTGTGGTGGAACTGTTTGTATCGAAATGGATTCCGCTCGCGTCGTCCACCGCGAATTTGCCCTTCACAAAGCCGCAGTTGGATACTGCGCTCGCATGCGCCTGACCCGTGTGCCCTTGTTTGAGCCAGCACGTCCCTCCGAGATGCGCCGTCCACGTCCAGTGCGTGCAGTCAGCGACGAACGCGCAGAGGTCTCCGCATTGCTCGCTCGCCGCCTGCTGGCTGATGAAGTCGTGGCCATGGAAGTCGCAGCGCAGGTCCCACGACACGCGCCCGGCGCTGCCGTCCTTCCACGCGCGCGCAACGGCGAGCAGCAGCGTCGTTATCACGAGAGCGCACGCGCGGGCGATCGCCATGATGAGTTTAGCGCTGACTGCAAGGTTGCGTGAATGTGGCCGAGTGGATTCACCCAGTTTGTCCCGGTGGGTTTAACCACGTAAAGCAAAAGTGTGTGTTTTTTGTGTGCTGAGAAATAATTTGGTTTCGGCCAATCAGGATGCAATTATTTGCAACGGATTGCGCAACAGGTTCTTTGCGTGTTCCTGGCTCTTTTTTCATTGGCTAGTCATCTTCTAAATGCGGATATGCTTCTTCTATTGGCTATAAATAGCATCCGTGTCCAAGAGTGTTGGTTCAGATGCATTGGCTGTGGGTTCGCACAGCTCCGATTGACCCAAACGGCGTGGGGCTGCACGCCGATTTCGCCACGCTCGGCTGGCGAGCTGCTCCCCCCCTCGCTCCCTCGCTTCAGTCTTCGCTTCGCGCTCTGTCCGCCTCATGACGCAACTCGTGCTCCCGCCCACGGCGTCCACGTCGCCCTTGCAGGGTAGCGAGGTGCTCCGTCCTGTCTTGGGCGACAAGGAGAAGCCGTTCGTGGAGAACGAGAAGTCGCTCTCGGACCAGGTGCAGGAGGCCATGACCAAGCTGCTCGGTGTGAGCTCGCAGTTCAAGGACCTCAACGGCCAAGACCACAACGTGTCCACGCGCGAGGAAACCATTGCGATGATGCAGCACTACCTGAAACGTCTCGAGCTCACGGACGTTGTCAACTCGAAGCTCTCGGTCATCCACATCGCTGGAACAAAGGGCAAAGGCTCGACGTGCGCCATGGTCGAGCGAATCCTGCGAGAAGCTGGATACAAAACGGGGCTGTTCACGTCGCCACACTTGATCACTCCTTGCGAGCGGTTCCGCATCAACGGGAAACCCATTGCAGAATCAGTGTTCTTACGCCATTTCTACGCGATCTGGAATGGACTCGAGGGCACGGCGGATCAAAGCGACGGGTACCCGCCGATGGCGTGGTTCTTCCGCTTCTTGACGCTTTTGGCCTTGCATCTGTTTGTGGATGAACAAGTCGATGTGGTGATCTTTGAAGTTGGCATCGGTGGCCGTCTAGACGCTACGAACGTCATCCCAAAGCCTGTGGCATGCGGCATCACGACGCTTGATTTGGATCACACGCGCGTGTTGGGCGATACTCTCGACCAGATCGCGTACGCCAAGGGTGGTATCATCAAGCAAGACGTGCCTGCGTTCACGTGCATACAGGACCCGCTGGCGATGGAGATGCTCGAGAAATGCGCTGCCGAGAGTCACACGCGTCTGTTCCCTGTTCCAAGCATCGACGCCTTCGGTCCGAATGGGAAGACGAGTGTGCTGGGGATGAGAGGAGACTACCAACGAGTCAACGCTGGTCTTGCCGTCGCGTTAGCATCCACGTGGCTGAAAAAACGTCGCGGTGAGCCACTCAGTCAATCGTTCGACTACTCGCAGTTGCTCGAGCCTGCAGTGCGCGACGGCCTGAAAAACGCGTTTTGGCCGGCTCGCTCGCATCTGATGGAAGATCTCGACCACTACACTCGATTTTACATTGATGGTGCGCATACGTTGAAGAGCCTGGAAGTGTGCGCCGAATGGTTTTGCCAAATGACCGCGACGAAGCAGTCGTCTCCAGCGAGCAAGCGCGTGCTGATCTTCACGATCCACCACGAGCGCAATGTCGCGAGCATCATCGCGTCACTGTTGCAAATCCCGTTTGACCGCGTATACTTTTGCAAGACGAGTGCGTCGCGTCCAAGCCAAGCCAAGGTGCACACTTTCTCGGAATCACTCGAATGTGCCAATTTGAGCCACTTGTTGTCCAACTACACGGACGAAGAGATCCACGCGCTGGACTCGGTCGAGGGCAAACTGCAGTACCAGGTGACGCTTTCTCGCATTTGGCACGCGCTCAAGACTCACCTGATCAAGGAAGACCAGGCTCACCGCACGATCGCTGTCCGTGACTCGGTCGTGGATTGCATCAACGAACTGCGCGCCATCACCGAGGAGAGCAAGGCGAACCATTCATTTGACGCTACCAAAGAAGAGCAATGGAGTGTCTTGACGACAGGCTCGCTGTACCTCGCTGGCGAGACCCTCGACTTTCTGCAATGGCGCGAATAAGCGCGCCACTCCACTGAGTCATCTCATCCACTTCAAGAGATTGTTCCAGTCACACCCGCTCGTTTCACCCTCTCCCCCCACTGCATAACCCGCCATGTGTCTGCCCGAAATTCCATGCAACCGAGACATCGTTCGTGTTCGTGTGACGCTAGTAGTGTCTCCAGCAACGCGTCCCAGTCGTCGGTTCCATGCAGTTCTAGCAGAGAGCAAGGAAGGGTTGCGCCTGAAGTAGCCCTCCATCGAGCCCACACGCCAAGTAATAAAGCCACTGCGTCACATTTGCATTGTGTGTGTTTTTTTCATCTGGAGCTGTTGAAAATGTAGCCATGTTGTTGTTACGTTGTTGATTGACAAGCGTAACCGCTGGGGGTTACAGCATTTCAGAACCTCGTTTGTGAGGTTTTACTGGTCCAGCGTAACCCGCCTCGCGCCAGTCAATTTGGTTGGCTGGGTCCAGCGGGTTACGCTTTTGGCCGCAGTGGCATTCGAGCAGCTCCGGACGGACGCAGCAACAAGCAAAGACACCAGGAGTGGTCGACAGGATGCCTCGGTACGGCACGAAGATCAAGCAGCGCGGCAAGGTCAAGGTGAAGCGCAACCTCAAGCCGCTGCGCAAGTTCAAGAACCGGTTCGTGGGCGACGTGCGCATCCAGAAGCAGTGGGACCACAAGCTCACGACGCGCCAAAACTACGAGAAGATCGGGCTGCAGGCCAACCCGAACTCGTACCAGGAGCTCAAGCAGAGCATCGAGGGTGCCGAGGGCGCACTGGACGACGAGCCGCAGCTCTTCCACGTGCCGGACAGTGACTTCCTCAGCGAGCGCAACCCGCGCCGGCCAGAGAACTACATGTCCGAGGAAGAGATCAAGTACTTGCGGCCGCTGATCGCCAAGCACGGCGAGGACTACAAGGCCATGGAGCGCGACATCAAGGTCAACAACATGCAGTGGACAGAGAATAAGTTAAAGCGACGCTGCGCGCGCCTCGCGCTGCTAGACGCCAAGGTGATCCGAACAGCGCCCGTCGCCGCCGAAAGCAGCGAGTAAATGGAGCGCAAGGCCATACACAACAAGAGAGGATGGAAACGACGAAGATAGAGAGCTCGCTAAGTAATTTGATAAAGTGACGTGTTTCATGATTTGTATACCCTCCTCTAGTTGCCCTCATGTGGGCGCTGGTCGTCACTTTCCCTACTAGACGTGGCGGACGAGTGAAGAATGTCGTGTGCATCTTTTCTCTCTTTCTTGACACCCTTCAGCCTGCTGGGTCGTCGTGCTATTTTTCACACTTTATACTATCGTGGCACTTGAGCTTCGTTCTACGTGCCACATGCGCTTGTTGAGCTTGGGCTCTCACGGCAACCGCAGCTTGCTTGTTCGTGTTAATAAATACTACCTTCTTCGCCTCTTCTTCTATTTGCTTGTTTTTTCTTCACGCAATCTCACACACTCTTGCTTGTCTTTCTCTGCCGAACAAACGCGCCAATCGCTTTAACTACACTGGGTACGCCACGAACACAACCACCCGCTCACTTATTTTTTTGGATCTTGTCTTCTGCTTTCTTCGTCTGCTTCTTCATTTTTTTTTCTTCTTCATTCGTGTATCATCACGCTTCACAGTCTTTTTCACGCCGAGGTGACAGTCACTTGCTGCACTTGTGGCGAAGCCGATTCTGGAGACGATGAGGACGATGAGGTGGCCGAAGTCGCCGAGGAAGACGAAGACACAAACGTATTTCCACATGGACGTCTTGCCGACGCCGCTTGGAAAGCGGCAGCCGAACGCGCCGCATTTCCATTCGCAGGAGCGCCACCTTGCAACGCGTTGCTTCCCATACTCGCAGCGATGGAGCGGCTTGCCGTCTTCGCAAGTTGCGCAGCCGCGCTCTGCTGACGATGCTGCAGCAAAGCATGGGTCGCAGCGTTATTGGAGGAGCCCACTGCAACCATCAGACTCGATGGCCCCGATGACGTCGAAGAGCTCAAAGTCGTCGTCGAGCTAAACGTCAGCGTGGACACAGGAGTTTGCTTCGCAGGGGCTGAAGACGAGACCGACGCTGGAAGCACCACGGGGAGGAATGGGGCTCCAGCACCAGCCGCTCGCATTGCCGAACTCACAGGCGACGCAGACGACGCAGTCGACACAGGAGACAACGACGGCGACGATCCGTCAAATACGCTCGATGGCGATGCAGTCGGCGTCAAAGGCGGAGAGCTGAACATCATGTCTGCGGTCTCCGCGTCCAACATGGCCATCGACGAGGCAGCGCTGCTACCAGCGGATTGCGGCAACTTCTTGTGCGCAACGGCACGTTTGTGGTAGGCGCGCTTCGCAGCACGCAGCTGGTTCTGGACTTGACAACGTGGACAAGGACCACCTTTACGATGACGATGCTTTGTTCCTTCCACCTTGTGCTCCGTTGCTTCGATCTTGCGTTTCAAGTCCTTGAGGTCTTGTGGCAAGTTCGACAAGTCAGGGAGCGGCATGGTCTCGAGCTTCGCCAGCGCCATCTTGGACAGCGATCCGGCGCCAACGACACCCTTAAAATCGAGGTCTTGCTCCGTGAACGTGCCTTCGAGGTCGGCAAACGTCTCCTGCATCTTCAAGCTCATGAGCCGCTTGCGCTCTTCGCGTTTCTTGGATTTCTTCTCGACCTTCAACAAATTCGCGGCTTTGCCGAGAGTCGTGCCATCCTTATTGGCAAGCAGCGCCAGCGGCGTACTGCCCACGCCCACCGCCTCTCCATTCATAATCGCGTCCTCTTGGCCGCCAAACGCCAAACTCGTCGCGAGCGAGCCTCCGAGCACATACTGGCTTGGAACGCTTGGTTCGACCGTTGCGTCGCCCGAGACATTGAAATTCACGAGTTTGACTTGATTCTTGTATGGATGGTGCAACTTGCGCTTGTTCAGGCACGAGCTCAGAATGTGGCTGACCGTTCGGTTCTGGAATGTGCCAAAGTCCAAACTGTTCCAGTCGTCCACAATGTCCACATTCGAAGGGCTTCTCGCCATCTTCTCGCGCGGACTCGTCGCCATCATCCACTTGTACTTGGACGCGCGATCTCCACTGGCTGCAGTGCTTGAGGACGAAAACGATTTCCCAAATGACGACGACGATGGCGGCGTGCTCATTTGCTGCTGCTGCTGCTGCTGCTGCTGCTGCTGCGCTTCCATTTCGAGATCCCACTGCAAGAACCGATTCTCACGGTCGCAGAGCACAGAGTGGTCGATGGACGACAGCAAATCCTGCTGGTACTCGTCGTCTTCCATGCCCCAGACGTTGCTCTCATCGTCGCATTTCGTTTCGCCAGCGCGTTGTCGCTCGGCGGCAGCAGCCACTGCACCGCGCGCAGCAGCCCCCTGGGACGCATTCGCGACCAGCTTGGCGCGCGCCATCGTGTCAATCACGTTGCTGTCGTCGTCGTCATCATCACCATCGTCATCTCCAAACAAAGCCGCAGTCACCGACTTCTTGTCAAATGGCGTCACTTTGTGCCACGGACTCCCCAAAAATGCCTTCTTTGGCGCCATGTCACGAGACGCAGCGCTTGCGTAGCCTCGCAGGTACCCGGCGGCTTCCATCGCGGACTTGGACGTCGCACTGCCGCTGTAAGTGTTCGCGGACGAGCTCAAAAACGCCGAGTTTGCGTGCTTGAAGAACGGCGACACTGGGGAGTGAGCAGGCAACGAAGTAGAGTGATTCGCTGACGGAGCAAGCGGCGGCGGCGAGTGGTCCTTGGTGAAATCAAACACATCCATGCGGTGGTCCAACTCCAAATCCAGGTCAATCCACCGCTGCAGCTCGTCGTGCGCATCCATTTCTTTGTCGTTGTCTCGCTGTCGCTTCGCGGCGCGCTTGGCGCCATCGTCGTCGTCGTCGATATCCATCATCTCGGAGGTTGCCTTCAGCTCGCCAGCAGGGCGCTGCAGGTCGACGGACCGTGGGGACGTTATTCTCCGGAGCATGGGGTCGACGCCAAGCACGAGCGCAAAGCCATCATCCACATCGACGTCCATCGTGTCACTCTCTGGACCCGCCGCGTGAGCGCTGCTATTATTACTACTCTTGTTCTTCAAACTACTGTTACACTCGCTGCGCGGCATCGCTGTCCGGTCGTGCTTCGTGGCGTCTGCGTGCAGCAGCGCGCGGCTGCTCGCGTCCTCGGTCTCACTGGTCGTCATGGTGTGCGGGCGATTCCGTCGCGGCGTGGCCGCTTGCGCTTCTTCTTCCTGTGTGAGCGGCAGCAGCTTCAGCAGCTGCTCGTCCTGGTGCACGAGCGAATCGACGCGCTGCACCATCTCCTTCGCGTTGCACGACGACTCGGAGAACTCTTTCATAATGTGCAGAAACGTCACGCACGTCTGGCTTTTCATCGCGTGCGCATCCACCGTCGGCAGGTCGCGCACCAGCAGCGGCGCGTCGCACTGGTTCGATTGCGGCCACGCCACCACGCTCGACTTGACGTCCGGGATGTTCATCTCGAGGTCCATATCCAGAATGTCCAACATGGCAGCCTCATCGTCCGTGTGCGTGTCCAAAAGCGGGACAACTGCGGCGGTGCTTTGCGCGGGCTGTGGGGGGCCGTTGGGCGCCGCGCGCACCGCGATCGGCGCCGCGAGGCCGCGGGCGTCTGTGTGCGCGGGCGCGCTGCCCGCCGACGCGCTCTGGTTCGCGGGCGTCGTCGTCATCCTCGTGCTCTCTTGTTGTGTGTAGCTGCGCTAATCTTTTGATCTTCAGTGAGTTGTTTCCTGCCGCGCGCGCGGGCCCACCACCAGGTCTCTACCCGCACCAGCCTGGACCTGCACAACTTGATGCGCGCGCTGCTTCGAAAAGGAACCCGTACCCTCTTCTATTTTAATTAAAATATGAAGGTATATTTACTTTTGAGATGGTAAGGCTGTTTCATTTGCATCGGATTGTGTAACCTAAGAGGACTAGTTGTGACATACTCATTATATAGTGCAGGTTTAGTACAGAGAGTGCCGGCCATCATGATAAAAATGCAAGAAACAACACGCACAGCCAAACAGAAAACAGCCAGAATAAATGAGGCGAGTCGTAAAAACCTCAGCGCAAGGTTTTAGGGTTGGATCTTTTCTTCCACTTTTCAACGAATCACAGCGCTCCACCGCACAGAGCAAAACCAGTGAACGTGCCCTATCTGCGCTGTTGTGTGGGGCTTTCAAACGCGAACAAAAACGGCTCGCAGGGGGTAGGGTAAAATGCGCGAGACAAAGCGAGGTTTTTTGTGTCGTGTTTCGCTGTCTCCTTGTACACTGTCATTTTGGCTGCTTGCTTTCCAAATCAAGTATAAAGTGTGGCAGGTTGAAGACACGTGGCTCATCGCTCCACACTTGCTTGACGACAAACGATCCAGTGCAGATTCCGTGCCACTCTTGTTCGAAAAAGGCGCGAAAAAAGCACGTGCGCTGATACGTTTTAAACACATCCACTTGACGTTTGTATGCTCTTTCGACCGGAATGATACACCTGGCTGCTTTGACGGACCAAAACGACAGCGGAGTAGAGACATGGCGATGGATGGGTGCGCTCTCTCCGTGCTCCCGCTGAAGTATCGGGCGTGCACCCTGTCCCGTTTTCCCGGTGCCGTCCATTTCGAGCCAACTACTGCCATTCGGGCGTGCTGCTGTTGACGCTTCGGTCGTTGCATTGTACATGGATCAAAACTTAAACGCAAACCAACGGTAGATACCGGCGACTGTTCATGGAATGAGCTTTTCGTTTTATTGAGCTGTTCTGGATGGGTACGTATGCGCACACGGGATCTTTTGCAAATGGCGCTTGATATGCTCTCATCGGCGCAGCGCCGCAGGCAGCAGCACGGCGCGAATGGCCTGCTCCAGGCGCGCGTTCTCGACGCGCAGACGCTGCGACTCCTGCTCCAGCGCGCTCAGCGAGCGCTTCTTCCGCGCGCGGTAGCGCTGCTGCCGCAGATTCTGCAGCCGACGGGTGCGCTCCAACCTGTCGTGGGGGAAGAGCGTGTGCTTAAAACACAAAGTGATGAATGCCGCCCATGCTCTCTGTGCGCACGCGGGTGGGAAGTGTCTCGACATGCATACGTACTTGTCGCATAGCGCTGCTGATGGCGCGCGCTGGGTGCGGACATGCTCCTGCGTGATGACGCTCGAATGCGCGACATCATCATCGCGCAGGTGCTGGGCAGTCATACTCTCACTAGCGCGCTGCTCGTCGTCGTCGGTCTCGAATGCGCCAAGACGCGTGCTCTTGCTTCGCGGCGCCATCGGCTGAGGACAAGCAAAGCGTAGCTTTCCGTGGAGCAACAGCGATGCGGTTTGCTGTAGCTTCCGAGCGACGCTCGGTAGTTCTCTCCTTGTTCGCTCTTGAGAAGATGCGCTTGAGGCCTAGATGCTGCTTGTAGATTGCGCGAGCGTCGTGAGCTGTAGGCTTGAGCCTGGACAAGCTGTTGCTCCAGCCTTGAGCGCGGCTTTTCTCGTCCAGACTGCCTTTCCATTGCATGCGGCCATGAAGGGTAAAAAAAAGTGTGGTGTATGCTTTACTCTAATTAAATTTACCAGCGAGAAGGAAACAATGCAAGCGCCTCTACTTGCTTGCAGCTTGCTCTCCATCCTTCTCCTCCGCCCCAGCTTGCAGCAGCTCCTCTGACTTGCGCTTGCGGTTCTGCTCTAGGATTTTCTCGCGCAAGTTTGCAAAGCTTGCGTCTCCGCCGACATAGTTGTGGCTGATCTTTTCTCGAAGCTTCGAGTAGCTTGCTTCGCCGATGGCTCCGCCAGCAGCAGAAGTGCTGCTGCTTTCGGCATCTTGGCCGTCCGAGCGCTTCACCATCGTAATCAATCGTCGCGCGTACTTCATCGTCAGTTTCTGCTCCGAGTTCGCGATCACGTGCAGCTTGGGGTGGCGTGGCAGATCGTTGTCCGTGTACTCGTACGTCGTTGGCAGCAAGTACACCAAACGGCCGCCTTCCCGGAGCGTCTCGGCGGCAAAGTTCAGCAAATCGCTCATCACGTCTTCCGCGGCGTACGGCTGGGTCGGTGGGATGTAGTTGTGCTTGCGCTTTCCGTTGAACTTGTCTTGCTGGGCGATGGCGTCTTCTTGCTCCTGCGACTTCGAGCTCGGCTTGCGTCCGCTTTTCCGCGCGCCCGCTCGGATCCCGTACGGTGGATCGCACACGACGGCATCAAAGTAGCCACGGCATTTCTTCATGATCGGCGACAACGAGTTGTCTGCGCGGAGAAGCTCGGGCAGAGGCAGTCCGTATTGCTTGAAATTGGTCATCACGTTCACGCGCGGCTGGCCATCTTTCTCCGTAATGAGCTCCTCGGACGCGCCGCCTCCCGTCACGCCGACACCTGTCCCCAGTAGCACGCGGATATCGATATCGGTGCCAAAGCAGATCGCGCCATGGGTGCCGCACGGGATCAGCACGCTTCCAGTCCCGACAAACGGGTCGATCACCAGGTCGTTTGGTTGCACCAACGCCATGTTGCTCATGAGCAGCGCCATCTCACTCTCCATCGACGTCGGCCCAATGTACGCGCGACGCTTGAGCGTCTGCTGGTCCACCAGGTCGCGCGCACCTCCGCGGCCACGGTTTTTGTCGCTGCCAGCGATCTCTCGCAGGAAAAAGATCTGCTTTGGCTTGAGCTCCGGGTGCAGGTCCTGGTCCACGCCGATCTCCTCCAGGATCAGGAACGTCTCGTTCGAGTCCTTCATCACGACAGGGCCCTTAAACGGCAGCACGTCGCGGAAATGCTCTCGACGCGCGCGCTGCTCGGTCATCGAGAGCTTCTTGCCGAACGCGTCGACGTTGATGCGCCACGAGCAGTTGTCGTCGTCGATGATCTGCTGCTTGAGCGGATTGCCATACGCTGTGACAGACTGCACGAGCGCCTCGTACTCGCCCGCGTCCGTGTAGCCCCATACTTCGTACACGCCCTTCACGAGGATGCCGCGCTCCGACAGAAACTTTGCGTGCTGCACCGAGGGCAGCTGGATGCGCAGCAGCGGCGAGCTCTCGGGGTTCGGCAGCTGCGCGGCGTCGCCCACCACGCCCTTGAACTGCAGCTGCTGCAGCATCAGCACGGCCTCCAGTTCCGGGTACCGGAAGTCGAAATGGCGGTGCACGAAAAACACGAGGAACTCGGGCATCGATCTTTCTGGTAATGGCGCAATGGCGAAATGAGTGAGCAGCGGTGCGCAAAGCGCTTTTTTGGTTGGCGTGCGCTATGGAACGCTTCTGATTGGCTGCAGCTCGCATCTACATCATTCCATCCAATCGGATGCTGCCATGGTCTTTTATTTTAGCCAATGAAAGAAGCGTGCATTGGAATCACAACGGCGGATCATGCCTGGAATGGCGGGAGTTGTGCCAGAGCTGGTCCGTGAGCGTCGTCTTCGACTTCCGGCGCGGCTGCAGGCGGAAGCTCGACGCGTGCAGGCGGTCCCGCGTAAGAGCCGCTGCTTCCGTGCTTCTCGCGGAGCCGGCAGGGGCCTTGTGCGCGTCGGCAATGTATCGCGGCGTGGGGCTGTCGTACGGGGTTCGCTTGAAGCGCGTCTGGAAATCTGCGAGGTTCTGTCTCGCGCCGACGTCCAGACTGAGAGCGCGGCGGTGGGCCACGTGCTCGCGGCTCGACCTCGCAGCGTCGTCAAACGCAGCGCGGAGGCGGCTCTGTGCAGCATTCGGACTACTGGTTGCATCCGAGTCGAGGTCTGCATCCTCGTCGTCTTCGCGTCGGGACAACGACGGCACCATGAGTGCAATCAGCGCTTTCCCGATGCTCCCCGAGCGGCTCGTTCGCCTGGGCGTGCATGTCTCGATGCGAGAGACTCGATCCTCGACTTGGCGCAATGTGCTTTCCACGCGCGCCATGGACTCGACCAGCGACTGCAGCAGATCCAACTGCTCATTCGGCACGTCATTCGGCGCTTCGCTCAACGCCGCAGCCGCGTCCTGATCAGCGGCAGCGCTCGCGTTTGCTCTGCTTGTATCTTGGGAAGCCACGACCGAATTGCTTGACATCCGCTGGTTTGACTGTAGATCGGGCTGCAGTGGCCCTTTGTCCAGTCGTTTCCCCACGGACGAGCACGACGACGTCGACTGGCCTCCTGTTTGGTGCTTTCGCTTCTTCCCACTGCGCACGCGAGCGCTTGATGCCTCCTTGCCCAATCCGATAATGCCAGCTTCGTTGTGCTGCACACTTAAGCCATTGTCAAGACCTTGCGCAGTCAACGCATCCGCGAGGATCTCAGCGCCTTCGGTGGCGGATATTTCCCCCGGAATGCGCTCTGCCTTTTGGTCGCTCGAGTCTTCTAGTGCCTGGGAGAGCGATTGCTTGTCAGTGTTCCAGTTGCCGTGGTTCCTGTGCGCAATGTGCAGTAAAACTTGCTGCCAGAGTTGGGGATTCTCATTGGACTCGAGCCCACGGCGCGGCATCCGCGTGACGACGCGACGGTGATCCATTTGGTAGCGAGCGAAAATCTCGAGGAATGCCTGGCGCGAGAGCACGCAAATTTCCATGTGCGTGAGGGCGCGAACACTTGTCACGCGTTTGTAGTTCATCAGGAGCGCGATCTCGCCAAACGCATTCCCGTTGGTGAGTCGAATCGTCTCTCGATGATAGCCTGTCGACTCGCCGATGCCCCGGCGAATCATGAAAAACTCGGTTCCGATTTCTCCCTTGCGCACCACGTAGTCGTCCGGTAGATACACGCGAGGACGCAGATTCAGCACGACTGCACTCATGAATCCGGGATTGCAATCTCTCCAAAACGGGACGCGCACGACCAAGTTCATGTAGCGGCAAAGCCCGACCTCCAAGGCCAGCGGCCGAGTGAGGTCATGCGTGAACTCGATAATGTCGCCACTCGTCGTATCGTACTCTTTCCATAGGTGCTCGTAATACTGGTGGATGCGTTCTTGGAGCTCGTGTGGGAGCTCCATCTTGTTCATCTTCGAGACCAACGCTTGCATTTTCCGCTCGTACTCGACTCGCGGAGAGTAATTTGCCGTGGCGAGGAGCATCGAGATATTGCCGATGACGTACGCGAAGTGGAGGATCACAACCAGCAAGAGAGCGATCGCGTACCCATCTTGGGCAGCAACGCCAGACACCTTCCCATCGCCAATCATGTCCAAAAGGACATGCATTACGTCGCTCAAATAGACCGCGACCAACGATGTGGTCGCTGAATCTTCTGTTTCGCTGGCCACGACGTCAAAGACGATGTAGTGCCAGCCGCACGCGCAATAGTGCGCTATAACCGCTGTTAGCGTCAGCACTTTCAGCATCATGGTCACGAGGACGCAATGGACGCCCCACAACGCGCGACCTCGTTGACGGACGAAAGCAGCTATATGGAGGATCCACGGAGATTGCAGCAGACGCCAGAGATTCCTCAACCAGAGCACCCGCAAAAGATTCTCAACATGGAAAAGCGCAGGGTTGATTTCGATCAGCGCTTTTCCGGGAGTAACTCCTGAGCGAGTCGTGCTTGTGAGCAGCCCCAGCGGCAATGCGCTCAGCAAGTCCAGCACGAAGGAGCCTCTCAGGTAGTGGACAGCGATCTCTTTGTGCGACGCGATCAGCTGTAGGCTCCCGTGGTTCATCGTGCTGACTGCAGTGTGGAAATTAGTGGCGATGTCCAGCGAGTACGCCAGCTCGAGCATGATGTTGATTTGCATCATCGCGCTGTCGCCCGACAAGTAGACTGGCGCAAACGGCAAGTAGAATATCTGGAACGCGTAGATCAGAACGAGCGCGAATTCCTTCAGCTTGACCAGCGTCCCATTCGGCGCCATCAGGTGCCGCAGTCCGAGCACGCCCGACACGAGCGAGCCAACGGACTGGCGCTTCATGTGCTTCAGCGAGCGCGACAGCGAGAATCGCGCGCGGTGCGAGACGGGCAGCGGCGATGATGACGAAAACCCGTGACGACCTGTGACGGACCCAGATGACACGAACGACCGCATGCTGCCGCGCGGCACGCTGCCGTGGGAAACTGGAAAGTGCTCGACTGCGCCGGGCGAGGTGTGCAGTGACGTTTGGGATGCTATTTTCCGTAAGTTGAAGTGGCGCAGTATGGTCTCGTAATTCGCGGTGCGCGCTTGCAAATCGCCATCTTGCACCATCGACACGGCCGAGTCGCTGAATGCGTTCGCGTTGCTGGAGCCCGACGACACGTTGAACGAGCCGCCGCGCGGAAACACTTTGGCGGGAACCACGTCGGGAGCGGCGCGAGCGTCGACTCGGTCGAGCTGCGCCGCCGCTGTCTGTCTTCCGCGTCGTTGCCCTCCGCCGGCGCCTCGTCGGGCGTCTCGTCCGGCAGCTGAGCCTCCGTGCGCTCGCTTGCGTCCGCGTCCATTTCGAGCGCCCGTATGCGCTCACAACGAGCGTCACGAATGCGGGCGCGTCGGAGTATGACTCAATCGACCAGCTATTTCCGGCCGCTCCATGTCGTTTTGCGCCCCGCCTTAGAATAGTCGCTGTATCATGTTCGTTGCGCATTGTGGGTCAGCTCGTGATATTGGCTAAAACTGAGGATAAATTGCGTGATTGGATAAAAATAACAGAAAAGCAAATGCGCCTGACAGAGTATGATCGACGACGCAAATACTACAAGGTTCGTGGGTCGATGGAAAAAAAAAAGCGGGGCTTTATGCGTGCGCTCATGCTCGTTCTGCAACTGTAGATGGAGCCCGCGTTGGACGCGTCGAATCGCGGCTTCCAGCTGCTGCAGAAGATGGGGTGGAGACACGGCACGGGGCTGGGCAAGCGCGAGCAAGGTACAATACGCGCCAACGGTTCTGGCGATCGCATATTCAAACGGAGAATGTGACGGTAAGCTGACCAACGGCCTGTGTCTGTATGCGTGGGGTACGCTGATGCGCAGGAATCGTGGAGCCCATCAAGATGAAGGAGAACCTCGTGTGCCTTGGATTGGGGAAAGCGGTAAGCGCCATTTGCTCTGTCAACGAGCGATTGAGTAAAACCATGCTCCCCCTCGTGCACTCGCTGTCACGCTCCTATGTTGTGTCGCTCTTTTGGCCACGTGAACAATGGGGACTGGACGGAGCAGGAAGAGTACGACGCCATGAATGAGCAGGCGGCGAAAGAGCGCAAGAAGTTGGACTCCGAGATCGTCGAGACGGTCGAAGCGGCGCAAGAGCGCTTGGAGAAAGCTGCGCGCGACGACCAGATCCGGTCGGACGTGAAAGCCATCGAGTCGGCGTTTTTCTGCCAGGACTGCCACAAGCAATACAAGACTGTGAAAGAAATGGAGCACCATCTGAGCTCGTATGACCACCATCACCACAAGCGCTTGCAGGAGCTGAAGAAGTCGAGTTTGAGCACCGACGAGCTCGAGTTGAAGCGGAAACGAGAGCAGCAGCATGAGGCGCTGGCGCTGCAAAAGCGAATCGAGAGCGCGGCTGCTGCTGCGGCTGGATCGTGTTCTGTCGCCCAGTCACGAGACGAATCCTCGACATGGAGCACCGTGGACAACACGCTGCAGCGAGACAAGCTGGCGACCACCAAGATCGGGTTCAGCTTTGGCGGGAAGGTGAAAGCAAAGGGAGCCATCGGCGCGTTTGGCACCAAGAAGAAGGTCACGGCACTTGCATCCGCATTCGCTAACCCGTAACCAGGCGAGGATCATATAGCCTACCTAGTCAAACAGGTCGGGCATCCGCGATATGCACCACGTAGGCCATTTTGGGTAGTGTAGAAGAAAAAAGTCTCACTCGGGTTGTTGCTGAAACGGAAAAATGACTGGAAGACGCAACAGACAAAAATGCAAAAAACTCAGGTAAATCGGACCATCACTCTGTAGGGCTATGTTATTGAATGCGGTTCGTCACCCTATGATCACAATTTTCACTATCGAAGAAGACTCAGCGGAGAAGACATGGCGACATCCACGGCGCCGCCAGTGCGGAATTGGGCGAGCGGCGGCACGGCGACTGCTGCGACCAGCGACGGCGGAGCGGCGGCGGGCGTCGACGCCGCGCGAGCGCAGACGGCGCGCGTTGCGGTGGGGCTCCGGCCGGTGACGCAGCAGCAGATCGAGGGGCACGTGCAGCGCGCTGCGGCGTCGGCGGCTTCGACTGAGACAGCAGCAGCAGCAGAGCGATACGGCGCATCGGCGATCAGGGATGCGTTTACAGGCGACGCGCTGCTCGCCTATGGGCTGGAGCAGGACGATAGTGGCGAAGACGAGTGGAAATTCGTCGAGTCGCGAGGCAAGTGGAACCGCACGCAGAAGCGACTGATAGCGAACTCGATAAAGAGCAAAGCGGCAATCAAGACAACAGAAGAGGCGGCGGCTCTCGCAGTTTTGTCCAGCGCAAATGCAAACGGTGCGTCGTCGACGTCGTGGTCATCGGCATCAACGTCGTCGTCGTCGTCCAGCTCGTCGTCCAAGATGTCTCCAGTGTTTCAGGACAATGTATCACGAAAAAAGACAACGGTCGCAAGAGGAAGAAACGACCGAGGCACGCAACAGGCGAAACCAGGTCGCGATGGAACGCGAAGTCCGCCGCTGTCCGTAGCTGTTGCTGGCAATGACTTGGCGTTTTCTCGAAATACGAGTCTGCAGAAACTCTTGGCTAAAATGGAGCAAGATGAGCAAGATGTCGTACAACACAAAGCGCAGCAGCAACAACAACAGCAGTTTCAGTATCAGCAGCAATCGAGACAGCAGCAGCAGCATTTGAGACAGCAACAGCAGCAACAACAACAGCACTCAAATCGCAAACGGGCTGACCAAGGAGTTTCTTCATCAACAACAGAGCAACTTGGTGCTGGCGAGCGGCAGATGACATCAACGGAACCAGTGAAGCAGACGCAGACACCTCCGGCAATGAAATGCGGCGACAAGCGGGATTTCTTCTTTCGCAATCTGGATTTTGAGACACGAAGCCAATTGCAAATCGATAACGTTGCGGGTTTCAGTGTCACAGAGCACGAATCGGCAGCAAAAATCTCAGAAGCTATCCTGGCCCTGTTCACATCAGACGACAAATGGTGGCCAGAGAATCCCGCATCTTCGGTCCGAGAGAAATTTCCTTTGACCATCACAGATGCAACTGCGTGCATCGGAGGCAACACGATTTCCTTCTGTGACTATTTTACTCATGTGAATGCAGTGGAGTGCGATCTGATCCGATGCCAAATGCTGCAACACAACCTCGGCGTGCTTAAGAAAACCAATATCGCGTGCATACACGCCAGTTACTTAGTGGTGATCGAATTTCTGCGGCAAGATGTGGTGTTCATCGACCCTCCATGGGGTGGACCCGAGTACAAGGACCTTGCAAAAGTGGATTTGTTCCTTGATGATATCCCGCTGTACGACATTTGCCGAATGCTGTACGGCCTAGCGAAGGTTGTGGTGTTGAAAGTTCCGACGAATTTCGACACGGAGAAGTTTGCCCAGCATGTCCCCGGAATCGTGACTGTACGAAAAGATTTGAACAAGATGCACCTTGTTGCTATTGATTTTCGAAGCGAGTAGATCGATGATGCTGAATAGAGTGACTGTTAAACGCTGCGAGTCAGTTGCAAATAGAACTGACAAAATGGCTGATCCGAGAGCGACTGCAGTGTGTGTGCAGGGAAGGGATAAGAATATTGTCCGTTCCAAACCCATGCACAACCTGCAAGGAATTTCGACCAAGTGGCATCTGTCCTGAACAAACCAAACGCCATTGTGGCTATTTGGGGTCCAAGTTATTCTCAGCCCGGACGTGAATGGAGGAGATTCATTGATCGGGTGCCATTGTTCGTTGTCGTTGGTATCTCAAGATGCAGACAATGTGGAAAAGAGCATGCCACCCTATTCTTAGCCGAAGTCGAAGCTCCTTCAAAATCGACCAAGTGTTACGCTGTATCACTTCCAGTTCGACTGAGCCGACCACGCACAAGAAAGTGCGCCTGGTGCACACCCCCCATGCATCAAGCCATGGACAGCGTTCGCCAGCGCCAGATGTGCCACAGTGAAAGTGAACAGGTTGATCGGTGTAGTGACGGACCTTCTGAGCAGTGCATCGATCCGCCGCCCAGCCTCGACCAGCCAGTTGTTGCTCCTGCCGTCAAACGCAACTCTTCCAGCTATGCCAACATTTTGACCATAATCAAAGGAAAGCTCATTTCTTGGGAAGGGTAGCGCCGCCATCAACAGAAGATCGACTGTAGCAGATCCGTCTCCGCAGCTCAAGATTCGGCGATCCAATACAATTGGCCGTGTGGCGGGCCGACGATCGAGTGTTGCGTCAGTGTCTGCCGCATTTGGTCGATCGGGGCGGGCTCCTAATGAGCTTCAAATGAAGACGGCTACGCACGAGGTGATGATGCAACATTTTCAGCTGCGAATGGTTGATGGCGCACCAACCGAGAAAAGTAAATGGCTTCGCACGGATTCGTCTGCCTCACTTGACGGCCTAACGTTTGCAGCCACAAGAAGAAACACGCTGACCGATTTTAGCAAATTGCCTACGTCTGGCCTCGTGTCGGCTGTTTCTGAAGCAAGCAATGGACATCATTCGAAATTCGCGTCATCGCATGATGTATTAGCAACAAAAAATGGGTCTGAGTTAGAGGAAACTGGAGCGCCCCGCCGCCTGTCCTTTGATACGCGTAGTCGACGTCCTTCCAAGCAACGCGCCAATCCCCCCAATGGCTCGAACAGCAACAGTGATAAAGATGGAAGCCACGCGTCCCAGGGACAAAGTGGAATGCTCTTCCATGAGCCGACTTGCCCAGCACCGGCAAAAAAGATCAGCAACGCCAGAAGCCGATTCTCGTTGTATCGTTTTCTCCGGCAGAAACGAAGGAGCTTGCGCAAGTGTGTGAAAAACAATTTCAAGAAGTTGCTAACTCCATTTTCGCCTGACGGCTCAATCGGAAGGCTTCGATCACTGATTATGTCCATCACGTTTGCTGTGCAAGTGGTTTATTTACCGTTCGTGCCGGTGTATGTTGCCGATGGCAGCAATCTCGTCACCATGACCAATATCGTGTTCGAGCTGATATTTCTCGCATTGGCTGCTCACTTTCAACACGTGCTTTTACGAGCCCAAGACGTTTCTGTTGGTGAACTCGCGAAAGCGGATTGCGTTGAGATATCTCCAAGGGTGGTTCGTTATCGATTTGCTGTCGTCTGTTCCAGTTGATTTGATCGCTTATCTTGGGTTCGCTGGTAATCATAAAACGTGGCGCAAACAGAAGCGGAGACGGCGCATTTGCTGTTTCATACCCTTTTCCGAGTTCCTCGACTGTACCACATCTTGGTCACACTGAATGAGTTCATGGTGTTGAATCGAAGACTTCGCGTGGGTAAAGACTTTTCGCTTGGTTGTTCTACTCTCGGTACTCTCACTTGATGCGGATCATCCGCTTGATTCTGCTGGTCGTGCTTACAGCGCACTACATGGCATGCGGGTGGCACATCGTCACGCGAGACGACCCAGATGCGCCGAATGCGACTCCACCAGGCGCATCGACTTTTGAAAGATACGTGTCGGATGTGTATTACTCGATTCTGCTCATTCAAGGTCAGGGCGATTCGAATAGAACAACTCTGAGCGAGAACATCTACTCCATCTTCGCGGTGCTGCTGGGCTCTGTGATTCTAACGATCGTATTTGGTAACGTTGCGATGCTGGCGTCCAACTTCAACGCCAACTCGACAAATTATCAGCGAAAGATGGAGGTCGTGTTTGCGACCATGAACAAAATGCAGCTCCCACTCGAATTGCGCGAGCGTATCCATCAGTATTACGACCACTTGTGGCAGAAGTACGAGTCTCTGGATGGTGACATTATAAATTCTCCAGGGAGCTGACGCATACGCTGGCACTGGAAGTCGGGCTCTACAAGTACATGAATTTGATCATGCGTGTACCATTCTGGCGAGCCTGCTCTCCAGATTTTGTGACGTAGCTGGTTTTGAATCTCGTCGTCCAGGTGTATTTGTCTGACGATTATGTCATTCGCCAAGGCGAAATCGATGCTGAGATGTATATAGTCAATCGCGGCGTGTGTGAATTCTCAAATGTGAACGGCGTGTTTGATCGTCTGGTGTCGTCCTTTCATTCCAGAACCGACCTGCGGGGCTCAAAGCATGGTAGTGGGAGTGGCACTAGCAGCAGGAGGGCAAGTGGAAGTGCAACAAGTGGGAGTGGAAGTGATATGGGAGCTGGTAGTTTTTTAACGACTATGCAATACCGAGTGACTCCGATCGCAAAGCGCAGACGAAGACGAACGCACCGAACACGCTTTCATGCCTCGACAACAATTTCGTCCTCGAATTCGGAAGTCGAGCAGGATTTTTCCGACTCCAGTGAGTCTTCGGAAAGTGGTAGCGGTGAACGCACTTCTAGCCACATGAAAACGCTAGAGGCGCGTCAAAAGAAATTACGCCGAATCCGTCCAGGCCAATCGTTCGGTGAAATGGCGCTGCCGATGAACTACAAGCAAACGGCAAACGTTTGTGCCGTGACTTACGTGGAGATGTGCATTTTGGAGCGCGAAAAATTCCAGCAAATCCTGGGCTGTTACCCAGAAGATCACAAAAAGGTGTTGACGATGATGCTGACGAGCTGTGTTGAAAAGCGGGAAATCCCGTTTTCATGGGAAGAAGTATGCCAGTTGGTCGCAACGAAGCGCCACGTTCCTCTAAGCTCAGCGATCGAAGATGGCGATAACTTGACGGAAAACATTGTCGAGGTCTTGCTAGATGCAATCAACCACAGCGTGCTCGACGACTCGATCATATTCGGGTTTCAAGATCGTACAGCTGTGTCGGTCGAATCGAACAAAGGAACTCGCAGAAGCATGTTCAGGCGAAAGCGAAACAGTCGCACGGGATCAAGCCCCTCTCTAGCTTCGCTGGACCACGGAATGTCAACGATTTCAGGCCTAGCCATTATCAGAGCCAATTCACCGACCTTGGCCCCATATTTACAAGAAAACTCGAGCGCTTCATCTGAAAGCTTGCCGACTCACCCTTATGACCACCATCGCCCTCCACATCTTGCCCGTAGCCAGAGACAAAATGAGCCGCACTCCACAGTAGCGGGGCATCTTCACGAACAGATGTTCGCGTTGATGTTCGGGTTCACGCAATCGAGAAATGCCAAGAGGACATGTTTGGACTGATGCATAAACTGACCTCGTCGCTCGCGCGTCTAGAAAACGAAGGCTACAAGATCAGAAAAGTACGAAGTGAGTCGCTTCTACCAGGATCGTGTAGAGTGCACGACCGCTCTCGCGAAGGCATTGCCTCTACGCGAGAAGAGAAGGATGCGCAGTTATCAACGGCACAGCGTCTTCGAGAACTCGAGTCTAACCCGCAATCTCCATCACGCACAGCACTGGAAGCGCAAGCCACTTTGACCCATCCATCAGCGCCCTCTTCCACTCCAACGGGTCCCAGATCATCAAAGATCCATCTCCCATCCATAAGCCCAAGGCACCGTCTCAATTTGCCAGCTCTTCGGCGTCGAATATCGACAGGAATTGCGCCACTGACTCGAAGTGATGGAAGAGTTGCTGATGGGGTGGCGAGAAAGGTCACGAGTCGAGCTGATCAATCTGGCGGCACGCCTGACCATGAAGACACAGCTGACGGAAGCCCGGGCGCTCTGTCGTCGACGCGCACGAGGCATCATCACCACCATCGCACACAGAGCAGGCTTCTTCGACGAGGCTCTGCGAATTCGCATGTCTCGTCGCATGATGCCAAGTCTTCGGTGGCACTGCCGTCTGCAACATCACTCGCGGACCAGCTGTGGGCATCCTCGATGACTTCCACGCCGTCGGCCGGATTGCTCACTGCGCATCACAGACGACATTCCGTGAATACCCACGAGTCGCACGATACAGTTGGTGCGATCATCGAATGAGGCCATGGTCAGCCGGCAACTCGGTAGCGATACAACCAGCACGAAGAGGAAATAATTGCTTATCAATCAATTATTTCCTCTTCGTGCTGGTTGTATATATTGTATGATACGTAACACAGACCCATATAAATATTTTGTATGGTACGCAGTATCCGAACCTCTCGACAACAGAGTTGATCCTCGAACGGCAAAATCCAAGACGAACTAAATTGACAACATCGGTCAAGTGCAAAACAAAGTGCTGGCACAGTCTCCAGCACAGCCGCCCCTGAACGCGTTTCGAACGCATGAGATGTGTTTTGCCTCGAAGCAGTGAAAAGCAAAAATGCACAAAAGAACAGCTCATATTATAATCTTTGAAAACTTCTATGCAGCAACAATCACTACTGGTCCGCAAACAAATTTCGCGAATGAAATGAATGCTGGGAATCTCTCACGAGCGTTCTGTGTCTATGCCAGTGCTCTGCAGTGGCGCTACAAACTTGCAGACACCGAGGATAATTGCTGGAAATAATTGAGCCATAGATGTTGAATAGACCAGGTTTTCGTTGCTTTTGGCTGCTTGTGGGTACTTTTTGTGCAATTGGTGGGGTTTTCTAAAAGACCAGGTCAAATTTGTGATGCCATTCTTGATAACACACAAGCGACCCCACACACGAAAAACATAATCATGATCCTACGAAACTCATAAAGGAGAACATGACTTGTATTTTCGTCTTCAAAACGAATTGAACCATGGAACTCAGTTGATGAGCGAGCGTCGCTTGACTCATGGACGTATCTCAATGACGTTGACCCATTCGGTGCGGCGTGCGTCTATTCCTTGCAGATAATGTAGATAGCGTGGATCACTCCAGGGATGTATCTAGTAAACGCAGCAAGGCGAACACGTGAGTCAAATCACTCAACGCATACATCAAGGCACATGATCAAAATTGTCAATGATTACAGCGCAGACAAAAGCGACGTACCCGAGGATGGTGAGCAAGATGTTGACTCCGAGGGTTCCGTTGCACCCGACTTGCATGGCCACACCGATCGGTGGGATGATCACGGAGCAGATCACGCGAGGAATGTCACCACAGGTCACGGCCATTATGCTTGATGAAGTGTGTCGGGGAGCTGTGTGTGTGTGGAGAGCAGTCAAAATGAATTCTGAGCACTATGCGATCAGGAGAACATGGACGTTGGCGGCACGACCAAGAGGCCTTCGTGGACGCCCAATGGATAAACGGACGCGTGGTATAGCTGTAATGGGTGCAGTTGCATCCGAAGGTCGTTTCGTGAGACTGGCTCAAGTGCAGTACAAAGCGCATGCCCAGCATCCAGCAAAAAAGAAATCAGGTTACGCAGACCCTGCAACAAGAGCTCGCGCGTAACCATTTGCAGTCGATTTTGGGCCAATCGTTTTGGCCATTTCTCAAGAATGGCTGCGTATTAGTCCGAAGTTCGTCCTTGCTTTGCGGTCGTAAACTTTTTTGAGATGTACACTCCTGAACAGCTGGGATTCGATTGCAATCCACCCGGCAGGACCAAGAATAATCAAACATGGACTTTTTTGTTATGAGCTCATACTGTTGCTACATATATCTTCTATCCACTATGGTATTTGTTGCGCCGCATCGATAGGTTGACGCAAAAATATGGCGTGCCTCAACGAGGCATGTATAAATAAATATCTTGGCATAGGTGCTTCTTTCAATTTTTCAATGAGCTGTGCAACCATTGGACGATTACTTGTCTTTTCCTATGCAAACCAGCTGCCATTCGCTGATTCATCAATCGAAACGGTCGTTGTCATTCAAAGCACTTCCCCAAACTTTTTCTTTTACAGCCTTCATCTTCAATTTCGGAGTCTACACGCAAGTTTACACCCTACATCTAACTATTTTTTGGTGAATTTGACTAAATTAGTTTATAACCATCTTATAATTTGGTCCTACGACCAGTGCCGAAATTTACGCACTCAACTCACCGTATGTTGTTACTGGCCACCGTCTCGATTAATGAGCATTTTTGACGGGTTATCGGATTTTACATATTTAGATTGCCTTAAAATATGTAAGACACCTCTTCACCAGACCTAAAATCTACGAGGCCGTTTTAGAACTTTAGAGGGGCTCACGCTGTATCAAATTACCAGATTTAGGTCTGGAACCTTCTAAATGCCTGTACCAAGATGAAGAAGCTATCTACGAGTAGTAGCAGAAGCCAGGCAATCGACTAGCACGCACATGCCGATTTGATCCTTTATAAGCAACTTGCAATTGAGCCTGCGGGCGACAGAGAAGATGCGAAACTTTCGCGCTCTTGCTCCTTTCGGCGAAAGGGGGCAAGAGCGCGACGCGAAGTAGTTTCGATCTCTCACTGCGGATCCTGTGGTATATCCGATAGTGCAAAAACCCACGACACATGTTCTCACATGTGCGTGTGTCGGCGGGACATGCAAATGAGGGGCTCGTGTGCTGTAACGGACAAAAGGAAATCGGGGCTAGGTGCGACAGGAATTGATGATGATGAGGTTTATTAAGCTACTGTAACGGGACTCATTACACGACGTACACGTGCGGTGAGGAAGCGCAGGTGAGAGGAAGGGCACAGCGGTAACGCTGTGTCCAAAGAGAAGAGAGGGAGCTTTGCGCGCTAACGTGCAAATTGAGAAGTAAATTAGAATTTAAAGCGCTAACATGGAATCCTTGTGACTGAAACCTACAGTGTCTCTCATTGGTAGATAGTCGGATGTCCAGTCCGACTATCGTCCAATGGGATTGATCCAAATGGCTTAGTCTTATTGGCTAATATGCAAATGGCTATGTACAGTGTTCATGAGT
>JAADVP010000282.1:0-27425 GCA_023335675.1 Globisporangium solare | reverse complement strand
GCGCGCGATGCCCAGCAGTGAGTGAGTCGGCCAAGGAATTCAAGATCCCGAAGAGCTGGGTGTTCCCACTGAAGCCGTGCTGGTTTGGTGGCCGCATGGTGTCCTGCCCTGCGCAGCCCGAAAAGTACTTGGATTATATGTATGGCCCCGACTACATGACGCCAAAGAAATAACGCAAAGCGCACAGAGTGAGAGAGGACGCCACGCTGATATTGTAGTTTGATGTAGAGTTGAGTACCAAGTGCGTGCATTCTTCGTCCACGAGAACGGATACAGTTAAAGCACAGCAATCGACTGCACCGACTGTATTGTGCAGGAGTTGATAGTTGGAAGGCCGCGCGTATCGCGACTGCACTGCGGTCAGGATGCCAGAGCCACGAAAGTGCGTCTAAGCGTCCGCCATCAAGCCTGTATCGGAGGCGGAGGCAAGCTGTCTTGGGATCTTGGGTTGCATGCTGTGTGTTTCAGCGTGGCTCGTTCGTCCTTGCAATGCACCGGACTTCTGTAAACGAAAAGTTCGATGCTGTGCTGCGATGGTGTTCGCTGCAGTATTTTTAAAGCCCATTGCTCTCTATTATTATGTTGTGGATGCCGAGACACTCCATGGGATCACCGGCTCTCTCGTTCACAGTGTCGTCGCCTCTGCTTCCGCCTATCTATCTATCTCGTTTTGAGCGCCTGAGGAGCCGTCATGGACATCATGATGCACCTCAAAGGCGCGGGCTTTTCCATGATCGCCAACGAATTCCATGAGCGCGAGAGCCGCTTGGGCGGCGGTCTGCCCTTGCAGGACTTTGTCGAGATCGTGCTCCAGGGCCTACTGCGCGCCAAGAGCGCCGACGAGAAGTACGCGAACGTGAACGCGCTCATCGAGCTCTTTGGCAAGATCGACATCAACGGCGACGGCGTCATGGAGTTTGATGAGTTCACGTCGTTTTGCGTCGACGCCGGCATGGTCGCCACGCGGGTCCAGACGCCGACCTTGAAGCACTGGTACGTGCGCAACCCAAAGCACGTGATCAAGACCGCGAGCGGCTGCGTCGGCATCGAGAAAGTCAAGTGGTCGAAGGAGTTCAAGCAGCTCATGGCGATTGAGAATACGGCCAAGACCGTCAAATTGTTTGACAGCACAGGCAAGTTCCTGGCCGAAGTCGGCGGCAAATCGACGCTCTACGTTCTCCCCGTGACGCCACGCGCCAACGACGCCAGCAAGCAGCACGAGCAGCCGTCAAAACCGCAGACGCCAGGGTCGCCACTCCGTGGTCTCTCGAGTGAGACTGATCGCAGCCCCTCATCGTCACCATCATCAGCAGCAGCTTCCGCTACTTCGGCATCGCCAGGTATCTTCATTCTCGACGCCGTGTTCCTCTTCAAGTACCAGTGGCTCGCGATGAGCACGACGGACTTTGTGATCTCGTTCTACGACATGAACGGTTCGCGCAAGTCCCCGCTCCGTAATCTGTTGCCCGACTGCAGGTCTGCTGCGCAGCGCGGACTGAGCTTCGCGCTGATCAAGGCGCTGACGATCACGACGACCACGGCGCAACTCTTTCTTCGGTTCTGCGAGCAAGCTGGGCTCCTGTTCAGCGCCGGCAACGATTCCGTGCTCAACGTGCGGAAAATCGTCGACGCCGAGGCCAAAGTGCTCTGGAAGCGGCTCGCGCTGCATCAGGACATGGTCATGGATCTGATCGAGGTCCCGTAGCACGACCTCATCGTGAGCTGCGACTTGCACCACGCGATCCTGCTGTGGGATATCCACGACTGCCGCCCGCGCGGCTCGCTCGCTGGCCACGCGCGCGGGGTCAAGCAGCTCGTGTACTCGTCTCACCACGACCTGCTGCTCAGCACCGGGCTCGAGTTCGATGCCTATGGCTGGGACCTCGCGTCGCGGCAAGTCGTCATGCGCTTGACAGGCCACCGCGCGCCGCTGGTCGGCGTGCAAATCGCGCTGTTCCAGACGGAACGCGCTGTCACCGCAGACTGCATGGGCGTCTTCAAAGTGTGGGATATCTCGCGCAGCAGCGGCATGACGGGGGGGCGTCGCGGAGCGGCCATGGCTTGGCGTCCCAGGCCACTCAGCTCGAGTCTATCGATCCGTCGCACCAGTTCTCGCGGTTTGAGCCCACGGCATTCGTGTGTCTGCACCCGCACCGCCGTGACCTATGGACCGCGACTGCGGGCACCGCAACACTGCATCTGTTCCGCAGCACGCATGCGTAGCAGCTCGACGAGATCCCGCTGCGCACGTTCTATCACTACAACACCAACAAGTTCGTCGTCGTCGCTGGCCCCGTGTGCAGCATCTGGGACGACGCCACGGGCATCTGCCTGGACGAGTTCGCGCACGTCGGGGACATTGACGGCAGCACCAAGAGCGACAAGTCGGGCAGCCACACAGCAGCAGACGCAGCTACGCCCAACAGCAGCAGTAGTCACTCGAGCACGACCCACAACAGCTCGGGCAGCTCTGCTGGCAACGAGCCGCCGATAGAAGTGCTCACATGGGTGCAGGATGCCAACTGCAAGAAACTCGTCGTCGTCACGGAGCGCGGCGAATTGGGCATGTTCAACGCGCTCAACTTTGTGCAGATGCGCAAGTGCCAGGAGGTGTTTTACGGCCAACCCTCTGTCGCCACGACGACTGCAGCCTCCCACCCGGCGTGCGGCATCGTCGGTCTCCACTATTGCTCGGTCAACAAACTGATCATCGCCACAAACGCGAACGAAAGCGCGATCCTCGTCATCGACGACAACACGAACCACGACTCGGCGCGCGGCATGAAGGAGACCACCGTGCTGCGGCGCCTCACGCGCATCTCGGGCGGCGTCTCTGCGAACGCCTACGGCTTCCACGTGTGCCTCATCGCGACGGTCTCTGACCGCGAAGCGCGGCCCAGCTCTCGCTCTGGGACTTCGAGACGCTCTCGTTTGTCGCGCATTGTGAGTTTGAACAGGAAAACGACGACCACACGCTGCATCTCGTCGAGTTCTGGCCCGAGTTCCTGGTGCTTGTCGCTGCGGACACGCTCGGCGGGTCTTCTTTTACGCGGCGACGCCCTTGATCCAGTGCAACACGGGCAAGCTGCTGTACTCGTTCGCCAACGACCATGCGGGAGCTTCATCGCCCAGTCAACGTCGTCGTCAACGCCGCAACGGCTTAAGCTCGAGCATGATCGAGGAAGTCGAGGCAGAAGGCGACGATCCCACCGACGACGAGGCTGCAACCGGCGAAGGTGCGTCCAGCGACACGTTCCTCACGGAGGCCACTCAGATCGCAGCGAGGAAGATGTTGAGATGGCGCAAAGCACCGCTCGAAAAGGAAGCCGAGTGATCGAGCCGACCGGAAGAAGACGTCCGCCGCTCGCCTCCGGCTTGCATTGTGACCTGCCTCACAATCGTGTACGACGAGGGCCAGCGTCGCTATCTGCTGTTCACGGGGGATGAATCGGGCGTCGTGCGCATCTGGGAGCTGAGCAAGACGATCGAGCGGCTGTCGCTGTCCAGGATCCCCGAGGTCAAGTGCAAGTACCTGCGACGCGGGTGCCAGCCCAAGGCTACGTTCTCGCGCGATCGCATCAAGGACGTCGCGACGGGGAACGCGAGCACAGGAGAAAGCCGCAAGCACCACCAGCCGATCCTGAATGGCGGTGCGCACGTGCGGGGAGACGACTGGCGACTCGCCATGCTCGCGGGCGAAGACATCGATCCGCACTTCCATCCGTCGCAAACCGACCTCAAGCGTCTGTCACGACGGCGCTTGGGCGCGAAGAAGCGATCGACGTTGTCGTCTGGTGGTGCTGCTAGGCAAACCCAGCAACTCCAGGCGCTGCCTCGCTCGAGCCAGTCGCCTGCAACGACTGCGAGCATCGCGTTCGCAGCCGCTGAGGCGTTTCTTGTCGGTCAGAAGAAGAACTCGTTGTGCTGGCCGGGAAAAGGCAAAGGCTCAGCCTCTTTGTTGTCGTCCTCAGTCGCAACGTCACGACTCCTGTCGCTCGCTGGCGCGCCGGCGACGGGGCCAGGGCGCCACGGTGACCACGCCACGTACAGTGACGTTGAGATCGTGCACTCGTGGTAGGCCCACGTCGACGGCCTCACGAGTCTCGAGGTGTCGACGAACCCAAACATCGTGATCACGTGTGCGCTCGACATGCGCGTGTTTGTGTGGAACTGGCAGGGAGAGTACCTCGGCAAACTCTTTGATGCAGAAAACATCGGCCGCTGGCCGTGGCGATTCACGAAAGACGACTCACAGCGCCAGGCAGAGCGAGACCGACTCGTGCGATCGCTGATCCGGGACATCGAGCTCACGTCGCTCGAGAAGACCCAGAAGCGGCGCCAGACGCTGTACCAAGAGCACACTGCGCGCAAAAGCCTCAAGGACTTGCAGCGTGTGAACGCGATCCTGTTGGTCCACATCATCAGCAAGAATCCGGAACTGGACCTTCTCGTCGCCGCGGAAAGCAGCGAGGAAGAGCGACTCGGAGCAGCAAACACCGCTGCGGCGACTCCGACCAACGCGCAAATCAACGCTGCGCTTGAGAAAAATCGTCTCCGTAATTGCCAGGCAAAGTTTGGCCTGACGCTCAAGATAAAGAAGCACTCGGTCATTGCGAGTGACCGACGCAACCAGCGGTCTGAAGAGCTTCACAGCAGCAAAGCGCACCCACCTGGAAAAGACGAGGTCTCTGACGCGCCCGATCACGAGCGGAGCCGCCACTTGCGGATGCGCAGCCTCGCGCAGGTCGGCCCGCTTTTCTGTGTCGACGAGTTCGAGTACAAGCACTCGTCGACGTTGTCGTCCACGACTGCGGGCAAAATGCAGTTTGCCGAGATCGACGATCTGAAAATGGACAAAAAATACTTGGAACACGAGCTGTCGACCAGCTTTCCGACGAGTCTCAGCAGCGTCTCGCGGCCATCTGGGACGACGGCGACGACAGGCGAGAAAACGGGCATGACGGACGTCCAGAACCAGATCGAGAGAGCGCACCTCGCCGCGAAAGACGCGCTCAAGAGCCACGTGACGCTGGAGCGGAAAACCACCGACATGTACACCAGCTTGGAGTCCATGAAGCCGAAATGCTCGTCCGTCGTGTCGTCGCAGAAAACGCTGTTGTCTATTGCATCTGCTAGTGAGAGCAGCGACAAGGGCGCTGGAGGACTGAACTGGGAGCTCTTGGAGCCCTCGGAGTTTCTCAAGCAGCATCTCCCGGTCTCTCATATCACGATCCGGCCACAAACGGCGCCAGCAGTCCCCAAGAAATCGCAGCACGACAAGTGACGGCTCCCACTTGCAGCAATTCGAAATCAGCAAAACAGCACACCGAGTTTACCGAGCGCAGACGGACAAAGCGACTCAGGCTTGACTCGCAGCGACTCGGTCGCATCTGGCGTCAAGAAGGCGCCACCGAGTCTTCCCCAGAAGCGCCAGTCTGTGATCGTCGATCGGCGCAAGAGCTCACTGGACGTGGATTTCATGGACCAAGTCAAACGGCACCATCGTGGACGGAGCCACGTCCTGCACAAGTCAGCTTCGACCAACAGCACGCTTCAAGGTGCCACGACGACCTCCAGTCTGCGGAAAGATGGGAACAATAACAGCGAGGGCAATGACAGCGACGCCGATGACGGCGGCCGCAGCGACGATGCCTTCTCGCTTGGGGACGGGGGTGCGTCACTGAGCAAACTCCGCACGATCAAGCAGATCATCGCGAAAACACAGGACTACTCGAACCTAAGCAAAGAGACTTTGTCGTTTCAGCTCTCAAGTAGCAGCGGCAAGCACGCGCGGACGAACACAGCTCCGTTCTCACGTACCAGCACGGGAAACACCTCAATCAGTGGCAGCGTGCCAGATCCGCACATTAGAACCAGCGACGGTGTCGTTGTCGAAAACGACGACGAAGATGACCAGATCCATGGCGAAGGGGAGGACACGTTTGAGGTCCCACCCTCTGCGCGCCATGAGGACATCGTGCGGCAGCATCTGGACGAGACCAAGCGCAAAATGGAATCCGCGATGCGGGACAGCGAGCGCGGATCGCTTTCGTCGTCGCGCGCGGATCTCCAAAAGCTGCGCCACCGCGTGCAGCAAAAAAAGTGCGGCGCATGGAGGACTACCTGCAGCAAAAGCGGCGCGAGATGGACACAAGCATCGGGAACGTGTTCAAGCGCACGTCGTTTGCGTTCCAATCCAAGTCCACAGACAGCTTGGTGACCCTAAGCAGCGCACCAAACGGTCTTGCGCTCACTGGTGTCTCGAAAAGGAAGCCCAAGGGGACACACTGTCCTCGAAAGACGGCCATCCCAACCCGACCACGTTGGACAAGAAACCGTCGAGGTTTGGGATCTACGGCGTGCGCGAAGTCATGTCGGTGATCCGACTGTTCTGGTCCATGGACGAGGACGGCTCGGGGAGCATCTCGCTCGAGGAGCTGTTGCAGTACAAGCAGTTCTTTGAGAAGCTCGGGTACAACGACATGGCGACCGTGTTCCAGGCGATCGACAAGGGTGGCAACGGCCACATCTCGCTCAAGGAGCTGCTCGAGATCTGCTTCCACTACGCGACCAAGTACCAAATCGAGGAGATGCTCACGCTCGCCAAGGTCGGCAACACGCGTTCGTATCTGGAGGCCGAGTACGGCGGCAGAGCATCGTCGCCCGGTGCGCGAGCAGGCGAGACCGCCGTGTCAGCTGAGAACCGGCGCGAGCTGCTCGAGATCTTCCGCGTGTTTGACAAAAACGGCGGCGGCGGCGTGAGTCAGATGGAGCTCATGGAGGCGCTGCGCGTGGATGACGACGACGCGATGGCGAGAGTGATGGCGGAGCAGGCGACGCGCCGTGGCAGCGCCACTTGGGGGGTGGACGCGATCCCGCCCAGCGGCATCACCAAGGACGACGTCGAGCATCTGTACGACGAGTTCAATGCCAACCGCAACGCCACGCTGGACTTTGACGAGTTTGTCGCGCTGCTGCGCACGCTGTACGGCCCGAAATCCAGTGCCTACTTCCGATAGCATGCACCACACAATGCAGCGGCCCCGCCTTATCAGTCAACGAGCGCCGACGTCTGTGGAACCGTGTTTTGCTTAAATTCTCTATGTATTCTGGTCGACTGGATGCTGCGATAATGGCCACCTTTGTGGTATGTCTACGGGATGGCTGATGCCGGCTCCTTGCGCAGGTAGTGGTGGCTCTTGGCACGCGCGAATTCGCGGAGTTCTTGCATCTTGTGCGCAAAGAAGATCGTGTCAAAGAGGAACTGCTGGTGCGCGCGCTGCGCCATGTTCTCAAAGTCCCGCGGCGTGTTCTCGCTCAGCATCGCGTCGATGCTCGCGCACACATCCTTGCCGCGGAGATCGGCCACGAAGCCCTGCACGCCCCGGAGCGCGTGCGGATGCTCGGACTTGCCGCCGAGAAACTGATCCTTAAAGCCATACACCTTGGAGTGGACTAGCACGCCCGAATCGCGCGTGATGAGCTCGTTCATGGGCGCGACATCTGTGGTCACGATCACGCCGCCCGACGCGCGCGCCTGGTTGATGTAGTGGCCGTAGCCCTCCTGGAAGCTCGGGCACAAGAAGAACGAGCCCTCGGCGATGACTTTGCCGAATTCCACGGCATCCAGCTTGCCCACGTGCAGGTTGACGTTGTCGGCGTTCCGGATGGCCTCATCGAAGCGGCCTTCAAAGTCGTTCTTGTACAGCTGTTCGGCGATATAGATGTCCACAGGCGGGAAGTGTGGGCGTTTGAGCCAGCAATCGAGGATCCGCGATGTGCCCTTCTGGATGCTCGTACCTGCCGTGTGCGTGAAGCGCACGCTCGAAAAGTTCTTGGGCGCGATCGCATCGTCGCCGATCTGCTCGCGCACCGCGAGCGCCACGTTCGACGTCGTGTGTCGCGTGTACATGACCTGCGTGTTCTTCGGATTGCCCTCTTGGCGGAACCACTTGTTCAAGTACCGCGCGCAGATCGCGGTCTTGCACAGCACGACGTCGGCCTTCCAGTAGTGCTCGGCCTCGAGCTCGTACATCTCGATGTTCGGCATGAGGTAGAGCGGCTTTGTGGGCGGCCACGACGGAGACGTCGGGACGCCGTCCCAATAGTGGTTGAAGAAGAGCATCGGCGTGTTCGGGCACAGGTCGTGGTACGTGAACGTGTGGTTCCGCTCGGCGTCGTGGAACATGACCGTCGCCACCCACGCCGGCAGCATCCGCGACTGCAAGACTGTAGCACACACAAACATATAGAGGAAAAAACCATTGGCATCAGCACGCCACAACTGAAACTAGCTCAAGCATGCAGTCTAGTCAGTCACTCACATTTCGTGTACGCGGCGGCGTCTTCGCAGTACCCAAACGAGCGGATGCCCGCGGGCAGGAACACGTCGACGTCGGGGCATTGCCGCAGCTTCTCGAGCAGGTCTGCGTCGTTCTCGTTCACGAGCACGTGCTCGGGGCTGCGCGTCGCGTCGCCGTCGTCCTTCCCGTCGTCGTTGCCACCGCTCAGGCCAAAGTGCCACGGGATGACGCTGTCCTTGTGCTTGACGCACGCCGAGTGCAGCGCCAGCAGGTGGAGCTGCTCGGCGTCGGGGATCTTGGCGGTCCAGTCGGTCTCGAACACCTCCTTCGGGTAGAACTCGATGCTCGCAGCGTCGTCGGCGTCCACGTCCGAGGCCGAGCGGATGACGCTCAAGAACGAGCTCCTGGCCGCCGCCAGCACCGAGTACTCGGCGCCGATAGACCAGACCACGAGCGCCACCAGTGCACCCAGCACCACGACCAGCGACTTGCGCAGCGTCCACATGGAGCTGCTGCTGGCGCTGGATGCCGCGGGCTTGGCGGCGGCGGCATCTGCGGGTGACGGAGACGGCGGCATGTTGCAGAGCTTGGGAGTATGATTGTGTGTGCACGATGCCACAATGGACGATTGTTGGCATTAGCTAAGTTTGTGGGATCTTTGATTTGATACATTACCGATTGTGAGGATAAATTACGGTATGCCCGCGAAGAGGCGCGGGGGGGGGGGAATGGATGTAGGATAGCGTGAGATGGAGCGGAAAGATAAATACGTAAATTGATAATGCGGGAAACATGCAGCTTTCTCTATGTTGACATGCGACGGTTGCGGAAATGATAATATTTATGAAGGCCCGCAACGACAGCCAATATTAATTTGGAAAGGATATGGTCCAACCCGGACATAAGAGAAGGGTGGTTCTATTTGAAATCGAGGGAGAGACACAATTCGAGGATTTACAGTAAGACACTGCAAGGCAACTCACCCACCTCATTGTCCCCATGCAGTCCCCGGCGTCGGTCAGTTCGCCGCGACGCATTGCCCTCGCGGCCGCGCTGCTGCTGGGCGTGGGGCTGTGCGTGCTCGTCTTCGAAGCAGAGTCGCTCGGGTTCGCGCACGCGTTTCTGGGAGATGGCGCCATCCGCACCACGCAGCGCCCGGACTCGCTTCGCCAGCGCCTCGATGCGCTTCTCGGAGCCAACGACGACGCGCTTGCGCCGTGAATGCGGGAAGCCAGCGATGCAGAGGTCCCATCGGACGAGCGGTTGCACTTGGGCCTGCTTCAGGCAGCATGTCTGGAGCACACAGCGAGCATCCTGCCGTGGACGTTCGGGAGTCCCGGGCCGATCAGGAGAACGATGACGCGAACCGAAAGACGCTCGTTTCAAGAGATGACTCGGAGCTGCTCGAGACGCTCCGGCAATGTCCCGCCATCGACATCTTCCTTCTGACCCCATTCCGAGGCCACAGGTACTGCGAAGACGCGGTTGTGTACGCGAAATGTACGCCCCATACGGTGTGGTGGTGCCTGCCGTCTGATGTGGCGCCTGACGCTGTCTACTACTGTGTGTGCGTGTGTGTTTGCTGTCGTGAGCAGTCTTGGAATCGCGTTTGCTGCCGCGCTGGGCACTAGGGGGCGAGCTTTTCGACGCGACTCGCAACCGCACGGTCACGTACCATGAGCTGTGTCCCACGACGCCCATTCTGTTCTTTAACCACTACTGGGATGGCGTCCCAGATGCGCCGGATTTCCCAAAAGAGAAACTCGTGTATCTCATGCCGGACGTCGAAATGTATGAGCTCAATGAGAAGCATTTGTGGCGCATCGATGTCGCTCTGTGCAAGACGCGCACGTGCGACGAGCGCATGCGCAAATGGCACATCCAGGAAGGCAATCCGCGCAACGCGCAAGTGCTCTACACGCGTCACACGTCTTCTGACATTGCGAATTATGCGCGCCGCAAGCTGGGCGACGGCGTCCTCGCCAAGAAGGATTTTACGGACGTGCGCTTCATCCACACCGTCGGTAGCAGGTGCGTCCGCATCACGAAGCGTGTGCTGTCTACCTGGCGTCTCTAGCGGCATTCTGACGCTCTCGTGTCTCTGTCTGCATTTCCTTTCTTCCATAGCGCGCACAAAGGTACTTGGTATGTCCTCGAGTGCTGGTTGTTGTGTCCGGGCTTCCCTCGCCTCGATCTGTTTATCGCCGAAAGCACATTCAAGAGCACCTACGAAGCGGTATTCGGGGATCGAATCCGCGCGAGTCGGAATGTCAACTTGACGAGCCATCGGATCGATCCGATTACGTTCGGCAGAATCGTCGCTGAGGCCTCGTTCTTCTTCTGTCTGAGTCACATGGAAGGCTACGGCCACTACATCAACCAAGCGCGCGCGTCTGGCGGCGTGATCGTGACCACGAATGGCGTCCCGATGAACGAACTCATCGAGGCGCCTGCGATGGGCGTGTACGTCGACACAAATCGTCAAAAGCACCACATGATGTTTCTTGGCGGCGGCTACAATGGCGCCCATGGACTCCGCAATGTGGAAGGCATGCGCGCGGAGATCTCTGGCGACAGCGTGTGCCGGGCCGTCGAGCAAGTGCTGTTCAACACGAGCGTGTGGCAGCGCGGAGCCATGGCGGCGGCCGCCCAGCGGCAATGCCATATCGACACCAAGTTCTTGGCCCGCGAAATGGTCAAGCTACGCAAGTTCAACAGCCAAGTCAGGAGCAACTTGGCACACGGATCTGATACTCAGCATGTTCTCAAGGGGCACTAGGAAAGGCACAGTGAATGGCGATATAACAGCAATCTCTACAGCAAAACTACTGTCTCGTACGACGGATGAAAGGTGAAGGTAACAAGTAAAACAAATAATGGGAGGACTGCAGCGAAGAAAGCGCATGTACTGATACATGTTAGCTTTACACATGGCTACAGTTTTCAAGTTTTCATGTGCATGGCTACACTTTGCGTCAATCATTCTTTCAGAGCTCGACGCGCTTTGAGTGCGTTTTTTGGCTGCTGGAGAGATCCGACGCTCAGGAAGCAGCAGCAGCAGCGAGTCCGTCAGTGAAGACCAGCGCCAGCTGTGGACAAGAATAACGCGCGAGTGGACTCGGTCGAAGCGTCGCTGCGTGAGAAACCAGGCTCACATTCGGCAGAGAAGCAAGCATGAACGACGACTATCTCGGTTGTACTGACTCGCATAGGAGAGCTCTAGGTCGCCCGGCGCTGCATTCACGCTGCTGCTGCCCCTCTCTGCATGTCGTTTAGTCAAGTCTGGCGCGCGAGACCTGCTCACGAATGCTGTGGCTGAGTTGTTCGCAGTGCGACCGCGCATGCCGCTCCACTTTCTTGCTGCTCAGTTCAAGTAATCGCCCGCTCCTGTTTGTTGTCGTTCGTAAACGCTTGATGTTATTGTTTGTCGGGGCTCCTAATGTGCGTTTTGAATCTTTGCAGCTTCCAGGTGAGCGCGAACAAGGTCGTCGCGGGGGCAGACATCCTGCGCGCGAGTTACCCAAACAAAGCGAGTTTCCGAGACGCCATGGCAAAGGTGTTCCAGCCCCTCGGCACGCCCAGTTCGAACTCCAAGGGCATGACTGGTGCTGCTGGTGGTGATGGAGCCATTCCAGGAGGCTCGAAGGTCAGTGCTTCCAATCCAGTGAGCAGTATGACGAATACAGCAGCAGCAACGGCGTCGCGATCGTCCAAAGCCAACATCGTAGAGAGCACTCCGCAGCCAGCGGCTCCAAAGAAAACCTCGCTTGACCGCAGCAGTAACCCTACGCTGACGCTGCTCCATCGACGAGACTTCACCAAGTTGCTCGAAGTGTTGTGCGAAGACTTGCCAAAGACGCTGCAGCAGCGCACGTGGGACGCGCTCCAGGGCCCTTGTGAGACCGAGAGCGTCTCCTTTGCGGACTTCCAGCGTGGCGTCCAAGTGTGTCTGCTGCTAGAGCGTGAGTGAAAAAACAAACAATCCGCGAGGTAGAGCATGACTCAGGCTGGATAATTTTTGTATGTGGGCGTAGAGCTGCTTGACGTCGTCGAAGATCTCTTCCACGCGATGGACCAGAGCGAGAACGGCGAGATCCAGGCGAGCGCGTTGCTACTGGTGCTCGAAGCCGCAGCAGCGCCTCAGAGCCAGCAGCAGACAGGAAGCAATGGCCGCAGTGATGTGCTGCTCCTGCTAAAGGAGTCTGTGACGCCCTCTGCTTCAGGAGGCAGCAGCAACGCAACGACGAACCGCGGCGCAGCAGAGCTCTTTGAAGATCGCACGCTGCGGAAATCCGACGTCATCAACAGCATTTTCCACCTGGTCTTCCATCCCTGAGCAAACAGAGGAAAATTAAGGCATCCAGGCATCTAAGAGAGCCACACACACGCAAACACGCTTGAACGAGCACTTTGGTTTCCATTGCGTTGCTTGCTTGGCCCTTCGTCCGCGCCCACCCGGGGACACAGGAGCCTCGTTTGCTGTTCTTCTTCTTCTTCTTCTCTCTTTGTCCTTGCATCTAAAAAAAGAGGCGCGTCTACTTGCTCAGCATGCTGAGAATGTTCTTTCGGATCTTGCCCTCGACGAACACGGGCTTGCCGAGTCGGCGGATGCGCTCGCGGGTCTTCTTGGTCGCGATGTGTCGTTTGTTGGCCTGCGCGCGCTTCACGAGGCCGTTGCAGTTGACCGTGAAGCGTTTCTTGACCGCCGACTTGGTCTTGAGCTTGTAGCCCTTGCAGCGCACCTGCAGCTGCGGGAAGCCCGCGGCGTTCGTCAGGAACGGGTTCGAGAGCGCCGACGACGGCAGCGCGTTCGCGATGCCGGGGAACGAGCGCAGCGCAGGCGCAGCAGCAGCAGGAGCAGCCACGCGCGCAGGGGCCACGGCCAGCGCCTTGAATTGGCGCGTCAATGATCTATGTCCAAGCGCACAGTGAGAGAGAGAGAGAGCGAAGGAAATGCACAGCGTGAGCGCCACATACACACACACACGTGTAGGTAGATACAAGAGCGCTGTGGCTGCACGAGGCGCGTCCGCATGCGCAGAGAGAGAGAGAGAGAAGCGCGCGCCGCGTACCGGAAGAGCGCCATCTTGGTTTCGATACTAACCACCCGCTTGCGCACGCCGATAGTCCACCACTCCAGCAAACGCGCATCGTCCGATATGATTGGTCGATATACACTATTATAGCAGATATCATTGGATAAAATCATACTAGATGTGGATCGGCAGAAAAGAACTCTAAGAATGATTATCCTGTTTAATGAGATGTTGATGTCGAAAAATGAACGATTATATTTTACAGGTTCGTGACTCCGCCATTTTTTTGGTCAAATAGCAAGATTGCTATGGCCAAAATGGTGACGGGCGTGGTGCCGTCGACGCTTCTCCGCGCGATCCAGACGCTCGCAGCGGCGGATCACGACGAAGACGCTGGAAGCGGAGATGCGGAGCTGTCGGTGGGCATGCTCATCGGCACCAACAGCCGCGTAAAATCGGAGGAATCGCCGCGCGACCAAGTGGCGATCTGGGGGCTTCTCCATGCCTCGGCCAACGTGTACGTTCATGCGTCCGCTTTCGCGCAATCTCTTTCTATATATGTGCACGTGCTCAGTGAGTACACACACACACACTCTTCCGTACACTGTGGCTGTGCTGAGCCATGCACTGTGATCTTGTCTGTGCGTATTTGCTGTATAGCGATGATGCGAAGCAGTTCCTTCCCGGCGGGCTCTCGGTCGTGGGCCATTGGGCGGTGCTACAGCGCGCTGCGGACGACGCGCAGATCCGTACGTTCCCCCTCTCTAGATGTACATTAAGATATGGTGCGCGTTCTGACGTTGTGCATTCCACAGTTGAAGCCGCGGTGCAGGTCGCTGCGAGAGGCCGGACGCAGGCGGACGCCGTCGTGCTCGTGTACGTGCGTTCGAGCGCGACGCTGCAGCTTTTCCAAGCGCAGCAAGACAGCTCCATGGTACAGTAATTTATCAGACATGTCGCTCTAAAGTGGACGAGGCATTTGTATGACGACTTTTGTGTGTGTAGAGAGCTGTCCACGTGGACATTGTCGAGTGTCTCCACGCGCACGACTTTCTGCGCGCGATCCAGTTTGCGCCGATCCGCTGCGCATTTGACGTGCGTGTGCAGAGCACGTCGGAGCTTTCGAGCCAAATCGCGCGCTGGAAGCAGCGCATCAACGACTCCGAGTCCGCGTTTTTCCGCGTCGCGAACGGCACCGCTGTGTTCGGCATCGACGGCGTCGACGTGAGCGCAGGCACGACAGTGTCCAAGCCGCTGGCATCTGTGGTCAAATTCGCGCCGAGCAAACAGCAGCAGACCAGCGAAAGCGCCTCGAACAAGGCGAAGAAGCAGGCTGCCAAGAAGAAAAGCAAGGCCGCGCTTGATGCTTGGGACGATGACGATGCTCCAGCATCAAGCACGACAACGGGATCCGCCACCTTCAAGAACGAAAAGCAAGGGTATCTGCAGTCGTTGGAACTTGGTGACATTGTCAACGTGGAGTTACTTTGTAGCTTATCCGATGAGACCAATGCCGCGCCCGTGCTCTACATTCCAGATTCCAAGGCCAGTGTCAAGTCCAGTGTGCCCCAGTCGATCCGCCTTGGTGTGGACGCGATGGCGGTCGTTCCTCTGGACGCCACTATCGCTGGTGCGCTTCGTCTCGTTCGTGAGCAAGTCGCAACGCAGCTAGACCGTCTCGAAGCCGAGGTGCGCAACCAGTCGACGCCATTGACGACGTTCCAAGCCCATCACTTCGCGCTGCGTGGCGCTGCAGTGTTCCCGGTCACAGTCGTGTCACCAGTGCGTCCACATCAGGAGGACATGACCAATGGTACTACGACGAACAAAACGCTCCACGAGTGGTTTTTGCAGCCAGTGGAGCAGCCGCGGTTCCACGTGCCGCGCTGCTCGCTCGTAGCGCAGTCCAAGGTGCTTCGCGACCTTGACGTGCTCGTGAACGTGCACGAGGGCATCCCGTCGTCTGGCGTGCCGCAGGGCAAACAGTACCTTGTCGACGGCTTCTACGGGTACTACCACTACATGCAGCAAGCCATGAACGACAAAGGCTGGGGCTGCGCGTACCGGTCGCTGCAGACGCTCGCGTCGTGGTTGCACCTGAACCACTACACGGACAGGCCGAGTCCGAGCCACGCGGAGATCCAGGAGACGCTCGTGCGCATCGGCGACAAGCCGTCGTCCTTTGTGAGATCCCGCGAGTGGATCGGCAGCATGGAGGTCGGGTATGTCCTCGACGAGCTCTACGGTGTGTCGTTCCGGAGCCTGAACGTGCCCAGCGGCCCGCGGCTCGTGGAGCACGCGCAGGAGCTCAAGCACCACTTCGAGACCCAGGGCACGCCCGTGATGATGGGCGGCGGCCAGTTCGCGTTCACGCTGCTCGGCATCGACTACAACGAGAGCACGGGCGAGTGCGCGTTCCTGATCTTGGATCCGCACTACACGGGGCAGGAGGAGCTGCACGTGATCCAGACCAAGACGCTGGCGCTCGAGGGCTACAAGGCGATCGCGTGCGGCTGGCGCAAGGCCAGCACGTTTGCCAAGAGCAGCTTTTACAACCTCTGCCTGCCGCAGCGTCCTGTGGTGTAACAAAGAGAGGGAAACAACAAATCAAGCGAAAGCGATGTGTAGCTACCCGAAAGCTCGCGCGTGTATTTTGTTGTTCTTTGCTGGTTGGCGGGGGCGACTACTCCCACGCGCCAACTCTCCTGTCCTGCTCCACATCGGCTGTGTGTCTTTTAACTTTGTCGCTTTTGGAGAGCGCACTGCTCTCTCGTTTCTCCAATACTTCTTGGCGCACGCATACATATACTATGATGCAGCGCTTTCTCTTGTGTCTTGTTTGCTTGTGTTTCTGTGTGTTTTCTCGCGCTAGCTTCGCGGTCGAAGGCGTAAAACGAAGACACGCCGCGTTGACAAAATTGTTGTAGCCCGAGCGCGGAACGTGCTGGGCTGCTGGTGTGTGTTTTTGTTGTTGTGAATTGCCGTCATGGCCAGCAAGAGGTATTGATAATAATGACGATAATGATAAGGGACGCGCTCCCCGGGACTTCGGTGTGCAGGAAGCAAGTCGATACGCATTGCATAAGATCAACGTGTGGGGATGAGGGTCGTCTGGCGGCGCTATGCGCTCCGTGCGTTCGTCGACCGCGTTGTGATCGCGCTTGAAGACGCATTCGCCGCGTTCTTGGAGCTGCTCAGCAGCATCGCGAGCATCTCGACCTGGTTCATGGCGCTGCCGTTCTTGCTGCCGCCTTTCTTCTTGCCGATCTTGAGCACGCTCGCGCGCATCTCGGGCGACGCCGTGTGCGCGTACTGCGTGAGCTGCGGCGCCGGGCTCGAGCCCACGTGGTGCTTGGCGAACTTGAGCAGGTTGACCCAGAGCTCGGCCTCCTCGGTCGTCTTGGTGCGCACGAGCAGCATCGGCTCGTCGCGGAACTCGATGCGGAAGTCGCACTGGTTCATGCGCTCGACCTTGGTGGCCGTGCGCAGGTCGAGCATACCGCGCGGCGACTTCCAGTAGCTCCGCTTGTACATCATGATGACGCCCGTGTTGAAGTCGAGGTAGAACCAGCGCTTGTGCCAGCTGCGCAGCAGGTACGGGATCGTGTCCTTGAGCAGGAACACGTTGCCGCAGTACGGCGGCAGCTGCACGTTGCTGCTGCTCATGGGCGGCGGGACCGTCGCGAGCGCCGTGGCGGCGTCTGCGACAGCCGGCGTCGGCGTCACGATCGTCGTGTGGCGCGCGCGGTGCACCTGCGCCGGTGCGGGCGTGTACTGCATGAACTGCGCGTCCTCGTCGCGGAACGCCTGGTAAAAGTACTCTTGGAACTGCGACTTCTCGAGCCGGATGACCAGGATCGCCTTGACCATCTCCTCGTGCTCGTGCTCGAGCTCCTGCAGGTCGTACTCGTCGAGCTCGACCGACTTGGCCTTGATGCGCGCCTCGCGCTCGACCTCCCACTGGGTCTCCTCGTCGAGCGCGTTGCCGTCGTCGTCCACGAGCTGGAACCGCCCCGAGTACGTGCGGTGGCGCCGGTACAGCCGTTCGCCGACGCTGTGAAAGAACGTCAGGTCCGCGGTCGACACGTTCGCGTCGTCGTAGTAAAACGCGTCGTCGACGTGGGGCGCGTCGGCGGCCAGGGCCTTTTCCCAGAACTTGTCCTGGAGCCCAAAGTTCTGCCGAAACATCTCGACCGTGTTGGCGTCGTCCACGTCGTAGTACCCGTGCGACTCGAAGAACGCGAGGCCGTCGTAGTTGTCGTCGAACGTGCCGGCGTAGATGGCCTGGAGGTGCTCGTCAAAGGGCGTCACGGGCTCGCCCGAGAAGCTGCGGCGGCTGCTGGTCCCACTGCGCGGTGCGTCGCCGCCGAGCGCCGAGAACGACGAGCGCCGGCCGTGGCTGAACAGCACGTCGTCGAAGCTGTCGCTACGCTGGCGGTAGTACATGCCGCTGCCCGTGCTGCTCGCGGTCGATGCCGTCGACGTCGCCGACATGGGCGCGGCCTTGGGCTTGGCGTAGTACGACGCGTCCACGGGCCGCGCCATGGGCGGCAGCCCGCGCAGTGGCTCGCTCAGCGGCATGGACCGGTGGATGCGGTAATCCTTGGAGTTGCCCACGAGCGACGACAGCGATGCGCCGCTCTGGCTGCTGCTGCGCGCGATGCCGACGGGCTGGAGGCTCACGTTGCCGCCCGTCACCATCATCCGCTCTTCTACCCAGCAGCTACGCTACGATGCTGCGTCTGCTCTCCGGCTTGTATTGTGGTCGTCGCACGCCCAACAAACTCGCTATGTACAACCGTGCTTTTGCTGCTGCTGCAAGCGAGTCGCGCTTGGCAAACGGAGCAAAATAAAAACTAATATGAGGTCGTGCGTCTTCCTGCTGAGCGTGCGGGTGCGGTGGTGACGCGGGGTGTCGCTTGACTGCTGACGGAGACGGGGAAGGCGCCGCGACGGTGCTTGGGGCTTGCTCGCTTGACAGCAGGCGGCTTGCGCGGGAGCTTGAGCTTTCGGAGCTGACGTCCGTGTCGCGGACGAAGAAGCAAGCAGGAAGAAGCCTGGAGCACGGAGAAGAAGCAGGTTGGGGAAGAAAGGGGTACACTCGCTTGCTTTTGGCTGGTTACTTAAGGGCCGCGTGGGGGGTAGGGCTGCGCGTGCAGAGAGAGAGAGAGAGAGAGAGAACCAATGCGTGGTGCAAATGTGCAAAATAAATTGATGGCTTTGCTTTTCTTCTAAAAAGAACCCCCAATTGCGCAACGCGCGCGCTGCCTGACATGTCGATGAAGCACGAACTGAGGTGACTTGGAGAATGTATGCTCGAAAGGGAGCTTTTGCACGAGCCAGACTGGCAAACGCTGCGGGAAGGTTGCAATTTGAGGAGCAGAGAGAGGATGGGCGGAAATAGCAGCACGCACGCGTAAAATTGTACCGTACCGGAGTTTGACTTGCTCGATCTGGAACTTGTCCCTAAGTCGACAGCGAAATCCGCAACTCGACGACTTGCTCCCTCTCACAAAGACGAGGTCGTCCAGTTGCAGTTTGCCACACTCAAAGACTCTTTAACCTTATGTTTCTGCTTCACTCCGCGTTTCGCTGTCTGCCATGCATGCCACAACTTCATGCAAGTGCATTGCGCCGCTCAGCATAGCGCAACCCGATGGTTACGCTGCAATTAAATTCTTGACAAGCCCGCAATTTTCTTTTTGCAGTGTAATCACCATTCGATGACACGCACACCATGCAGTGCAGCTGGCTAAGACTGCCAGCTGACAGTATCCAAGTCATTTCCGTCAATCATGATAACAACGGGACGTGTGCGCGATGTCCATCTTTGACTTGGTGCAAGCATATACTTTTGCTCTGAGTCCAACCTATCATCGCTTCAAATGGCTGTTTATAGCGTGCTATCCCTGCCCATATACCTCGCGAGCCGTTCGTTTCATTGAGCGCATTACGTAAGAGTAAGAATCCACATAATTAGAGTTTGGCCATTTGTTGGCGAGTTACATCGTTTCTATGGGTGAGAAGTGGTGTGTTACTACACAGTATAGTTTGCACGCCGCGCGCAACGACAGCAGCCAGGGTGTTTTGATGGCCATCAGCTCGCATACAGACTGGAGAAGCACAATATGCGTGAAGTGGTTGTCTTGTCTTAAATGTCGCTCGTGTCGAGGCGACGTGCTTGTGCTCAGATCGATTGTCAAGATAGTTTTTTCATTTATTTATAGGCAGGGTGCGTCCAGTGACTGGACCAGTTGGTGCTTGCTTGTATGTAGCCATTTGGGCCAGCTTCATAAAAATAGACAGCCTCCATAGTATACCACTCCGCAAGTCAACCAGTCAACAGATTGCGACCGCAGCAGTCGAGAACCTTCCTCAGGGCCTCGCATGCTTCGTCTGTGCTGAGACGCCCACTCTCGAGTCGTTCGCAAGTCCTTTGCGCTAAGAGACAATCAAACTAAAATCAGTCGGCACGAGGATGCCATGCAAGCGATCTTTTTATTTGCAGCCTGCAAGGCGCATGCGCATGTGGCTCTGCCGCACTAAGTCGACAGCAACAAAGCCACCAACATTCCGCGCGGGCGACCGAGAAAGAAAGAGAGAAAGAAAAAGGGGGCCACGTTCACTGCTGCCACAACCGAACGCAGAGGTACCTCCTCCTCTTGCGCGCACCCGCCCGAAAAGCTTCGCGCCGCTCTCACCATAAAAGCAAAAGATCGCGTTTTGCCATTTGTGCGCATGTCGAGTCTTGTAAGTGGATGGACGCTGCTGCCTGCGTCACGCTCCGACTCTACCGCGGTTTCTGGATGTCCTATAATAACCGCACAGTTTGTTTGAATAATTTTAGAACATGTCTCTTCAATGTGCTGCCACTGGCAGTTGCAACCTGTTTGCTGTACGAGGGTTGTCGAACCCGTTGACCAATATGCATCCGTCCACCCACGCAACCAGCAAATGCAACTTGGGATAGATATGCAAGCAGGAAGCCATGTGCAGTGTGTTTGCGAAGCCCCTACCCGCTCGTCCCAAAAGCCTGCGGAATAAAAAAAAAGAAGTATATTTGCTGCAATTGTTGCTGCGATAGTAATGCGCTGTGTCACAACATGCGCATGGCTTTGCTGCCGAGTAGGCGAGCAAACCGCCACTATAAGATCAGGCGCTCCTTTGCGCGCATCTGCAAACTCGCAGCCGCAAATTCGTTCTAGTAGAGCGCCTCTTCTCGCATCCGCACATGCCGTTCGTGCGCTACAACACAGTTCACCGATGTGCACAATGCGCGGCGTCAAAATAAAGCGGCCACCTGCGTGCGCCGCATAAAGTCGCCCTTTGGATGCTAACTGTATCGTAACAATGTTCAATCCCTCCCGCTAATCTCTCCTTGTAATTCTATATTCAGCGCATTATCCATTTTTCTAAGAACCGAATCTCTCGCCTCTCACCTCACCTGTATAATATAATACATACCTACAAAACCCCCTACCCACCATCGCATCCCACTGTTTAGTTCTTCTGTTTCTCGTGCGTCCTGGTGCGCTTTTCCACCAATCGCTCGCGCTCCCTCTCCAAACCGATCCCATCTACAAACCAAGAAGGGGAAAAAAAGGAGGGAGGGAGCGCTCGGTGCTTGGCGCGTGCGTTAGACAATCGGACGCGAACAGCTCACGCGCCTCCGCTGTTGCTGTAGTCCGCGCGTGCGTCTGCGTCTGCGTGTATCTGCGTGCACTTCCCCCCGCGCCCCATCCTCCTCTCCCCGCTCTCGAGACAAGCGACATGGCGCGCAAGGAGTTCCACAAAGCGTGGCAGGGCGCCAACAGCAAGGTGTGCGCGCCCGGGCGCTGGTCGCGCATGCAGGTGGTGGCGGCCATGCTCTCGCTCGGCATGCTCGTGCTGCTGCTCGAGTACGTGCTGCTGCCGCCGGGCAACAGCCAGCACGCGACGCTCGCCAATTACATGTCGTTCGAGGTCGAGGAAGGTGCGGACCTGTACCCGGACGAGATCATCGAGTCGCCGCTGGCCGAGAACGTCGGCGAACCGGAGCTCGTGCACCTGAGTCTGCTGCACCAGGCGTGTCTGACGCACAAGGACAGCGTGATCCCGTGGACGTATGGGCTCCACGGCAAGGTGGCGTCGCCCAGCGGCCTGCTCAACAAGGACGACCCGAACCTCATCGACAAGATTCGCCAGTGCCCCGACGTCGACATCTTCCTGCCGCTGGGCATCCGCGGCCACGGCTACTGCGAGGATTCCATTGCGTACACAAAGTGTAAGTGCGTATATATATATATCGTTGCGCATGCCATGGCGGGTGGCTAATGGACATGCGCGCTTTGTCGGCTTATAAATGCACGCAGTCTTGCAGTCGCGGATGCTGCCGGCGTGGGCGATTGAGATGAAGTACTACGACAAGGCAACGGGCCAGACGCTGACGTACCACGAGCTGTGTCCCAAGACGCCGATGATCTTCTTCAACCACTACTGGGACGGCATCCCGAACTCGCCCGACTGGCCGCTCGACAAGCCGCTCTACCTCATGCCGAACATCGAGATGTACGAGCTCCAGGCCAAGCACTACTGGGGCGTCGACGTCGTGCTGTGCAAGACCGCGATCTGCGCGCGCCGCGTGCGCATGTGGTACGAACAGGAGGGCAACCCGCGCAACACAAAGGTGATTTACACGCGCCACACGTCGTCCGACGTCGCGACGTTTGCGAAAAACCAACTGGGCGCCAACGCGATTGAGCCCAAGAACTTTTCTGACGTGCAGTTTATCCACGCCGTTGGCACGAGGTACGCAAACGCATGGGCTTGTGTGTATGTGTATGGCGTGTGTGCTGCAGTTGCTGACCCGCGTTGCTCTTGTGTTTGTGTAGTGTGCAAAAGGGTACGCGCATTGTCTTGGACTGCTGGCTCAAGCGCCCGAGTTTCCCAAAGCTCACGATCTACATGCACCCGGATGTGTACTCGGACGAGATGAAAAAGACCTACGACGAGCGCATCAAGAAGAGCCAAGTGAGCCTCGAACTGGGGCGCATTGACGCCAATGCGTTTGGCAAAATCATCGCGGAAGCCGCGTTCTTTTTGTGCACGAGCATGCACGAAGGCTACGGCCACTACATCAACCAAGCGCGGGCCAGTGGTGCTGTGATCGTGACGACCGATGTGCCGCCGATGAACGAGTTCCTGACGCCGGCGTCGGGCGTGCTCGTGAACTCACGGCGGCGGATATTCAAGCAGCAGCTGCTCGGCGGCGGCTTTGAGGGCGAGTACGGGCTCAAGAACGTGCCGGGGTTCACGGCGCAGTTCGGCAGCAATGACGTCTGCGATGCCGTCGAGCGCATCATCAAGATGACGCCGAAGGCCCGCGAAGAGATGGCCGAGCGCGCAAAGAAGCAGTACTTTATCGACATGAACTTTTTCGCGCACAAGATGAGAGAGCTGCGCGTGATGGCGCGCAAAGGCGGCAAAGAGCATAACCTCCGCGCAGTCACGACCGACGAGTAAAGCAGCAGCCATTTTTGGACAGAAAAGAAAGAAAGAAGAAAAGAGACACACGTACGCTTTTTTTGCACATCCAGCACTCGAAGAAGCAGGAAAAGCAAAGCGCATTTTGCATAGCAGTAGGATCGTCCGAGAGCAACAAAAGAGAGCAGCAGCCCCGGCATGGAAAGCGGCCTTGTGCTCAACTAGACCCGACAACCCTCGCGCCTATGACAGGACCGACACTACGTCTTGCGAGGTTGAAGTGTGCGCGTTGCTGTGGCTAGATTACGCGCAGGCGATGCGACAAGCGCAGTTCTCCCAGACTTCGTCCATGGGAGCTGCTGGGACTGTCGTTTGCTTAGTCAATTGTGGTGCTTGATCGAGGCCACTGGAGCATCCTTCGGGCGCTCCTCATGGGCTTCTGCGACAGCCAACGAGTCCTTCCTTAGTGTTTGTGCATAGAGGATTGCGGATGCGCACATGAAGCCCACTCACTCGCATCGGACGCAGTAGTGGCACAAGGACATAGAGACAGTGCAATTCACTGTCAAAGACAGTTAACACGTCCTGTACTGCAAGTCGCTGGCAGAGTTGCACGAGTCATCACGAGACCCATATATATATATATATAACATATATACAGGAACAAACGAAAGGGTGTGCTTGAGAACGGGCCCCGCCCCATCGTGCGCATAATGGAGAATTTGCCGTCGTCACATTGCTTTTTTTGTTTTCTTTCTACTACAAAATAGAGAAAGCCTTGATGCGTTTGGTGGCGCCCAAAATAAGAAGCAAAAAAAAAGGAAACGTCCTCCGCCCAAGCGAAGATGTCCACCTTCGAGCGTGCGACCTAGAAAACCAGCTGGTTGGCCCAGTACCATATTCTCCGCACATCTCAGTCTCGTGCGGGAAACAGCATCAAGATCTCGAACGCGACCACATGCAAATACAAATACAAGCGCCATAGAAACTACAGTTCGTAGGCAAACGCACATGTTGCATGCATAGTATTAATTGCTTTTTTTCTTTCTTTCTTGTATCCACGCTGTTGTCTGGGAGGGACGATGCATTGGAGGCTGATCGTACTTTGCACGCGGAACGTACAGTACGCTTCGATCGTTTACGACCCTGACTTGCCAGCCGCTCGTTTTATGTGCGTGTTCGTTATTTTGGGTTCTTGCTTAAGGCAGTCGTGGTTGGTCTTTTTACAGTTTCAGCAACTGTGGCTTGAAGCCACTCTTGGTACTCGAGCTTCAAAAAACCTTAAAACCTCGCATACCAAAAAGCTCTTTGGTATCAAAGCCAATCTGCTGGTTTTGAATGGAAGACTCCATATGATCGTATTTGAAAGGGCTTTCGTGTTCACAGGACTCTTTCGACAAGCGCAGCGTACTGTCTCTATCACTGCACGACGATACCACAACCGCTGCAAATATCTAATATCGCAGTTAATCGACGCGTTTCTCACACCAACTATTTTATCGACTTTTGCGGGGTATTCAGAAACAGCAAGGCGCACTACTCGGAGGCCCTGTATCAAAAATCAACAACCCCCAAATTTCCCGATCAGCCACTGTGCAGAGTGTTGGTCTTTCGCAAGTGAGTAAGTATCACGGGGTTTTGGTACCAACGTCGCCGCAATGGGCAAAGTCGGTGTCATTCTCGCTTTTCCAGCTTCAGCGCCCAAGTCCCAAGCCTCGAAGCCGCCTACGAGTGGTCAGGATGTCCGGGCGTATGCGCATCTGGTACGACCCCGTCGAGGTGGACCTGAGCCACGACACGAGCGACGACGACGACCTGGGCCAGAGCCACCAGCCCATCAACCGACCGTTCATGACCCGCTTCGTGCCGCCGCCTCCGCCCAGTACGCCGCCGCATCTTCCGCCGCCGCCGCCCGCGCTCCCATCATCATCTCTGCTTGGGTCAGTGACCCCGCCGCGCGTCAAGCCCGAGCCCTTCCGGATCTACCCGGGCAGCAGCATCATCTTCCAGCCGAATCCAAGCAGCAGCGTCTCGAGCAGCAGCGACGACGAAGGGAGTGACACGAGCGGGGGCACGACGGACCCGGGCGAGAAGATCGACGCGCTGCTCGCTGCAGCGAACCAGAGGGCCGCCCTGATGCCGAGCCGTATCCTCAAGCGGATGTCCAGCGTGACACTGATCGAGGAAGACGCCAGAGTACCGCAGCACCACGTGGAAGGACGAAGCGTGACGACGACGACGCCAGCGTCTTCGAGCGCATCGCCGTCGTCGGCCGCGGGAGGCAGTGAGAGCGAAGACAAGAGCCCGCCGGTAGGTGGCCGTCAGCGCGAGGAGAGTATCCCGCTCAACTGCATGACGCAGGAGCGAGTGCACTTTCCGCGGAAGCGGCCGGCTCCATCGCCGGCGGCTGGCATGCAGGGCCAACTGAACGGCGTCGAGTACTCGTGGAAGCGCCCGAGCCATCAGCCGGCCCCAGAACCAATCTCGGCGCACATGGATGTTTCATCAAGCTACGATGACAAGGCTGCCGCAAAGAGTACGTCTCTGCAAACGCCAGCCCATATAGGAGACAATGTTGTCATGTCTCTCGCGAAAAAAGTGGAAAGCGACGCTATGGGCACGCTGCTTGTCTATCAGCCCACGTGTCTGGACCACCACAACGACACGCATCAAGAGAACCGCGAACGACTCGGCGTGCTGTGTGGCCCCGAGGGCGTGCTCCACAAGGATCGCTTCAAGGACCTGCAGTGGGCGAATCTGAACGAACTGAGGCCTGCGCGACTCAACGACATGCTGCGCGTGCACTCGTTCGAGTACATTCAGCACCTCGAGCGCGTGTGTGGGCTGCTGCCGGAGCAGGACGAAGCGTACTCAGTCGGCCGCTTGTTCGACGAGAACAAGGATCTGAGCTACAGCGACTGGATCAAGGTACGTTGCATGCATGCGGTAGTGCAACGTACAGAAAGGGCGGCTCTAGTTTTCTCTTTTCCTTACGATGTGGCTATGCGTGCTCTCTTGTCTGCTTGTGCTGCGTGTGATGGTGAAAACGAACAAACAAACAAAACAGTCGGAGAAAGCGAAAAAGTGCTACACTGTGGTGAACCCACCGTCGTCGGGGAGCTTCGACATGGATGCGCCGATCTCCAAGAGCAGCTACCTGGCGGCGCGTCTCGCAGCTGGAGCTGTGTGCCATGCCATCGACAAGGTGCTCACCCACGATGCCAAGTACGTATGCGTGTCTGGTCTCCTTTAGCTATGTTTGCAACGCAATAACAACTCGTGTTACGCACACACGCGCGACTACAGAAACGCGTTTGTTGTCGTGCGTCCGCCCGGCCATCATGCTGGCCCGAATGGGTGTGTGGAAGCCGATACGTTCCACCGACGCCCCGAGATGTGCACGTGCGGCTTCTGCCTGCTCAACAACGTGGCCATTGGCGCTGCGTACGCGTTGAGCACGTACTCTGCGCCGTACTACACCCCGCATAATGGCAAGAACGCGTCCAAGCCGGTCGAGCGCGTGGCGATCGTGGATTTCGACATCCACCACGGCAATGGCACCGAGGAGTGCATCCGCAACCTCACGCCGCACAAACAGAACTACCCGCTGCCACCGAGTTGGGCGCCGCTGCAGTTCTCGTCGTACAAGCCCTGGCGCGACGAGAAGGACCAGGAAAACGTGCTGTTTGCGTCCATCCATCTGTACGACGACGACAACTTTTACCCGTGCTCGGGGAGCGGTCCTCATGGCTGCTCGCCGGAGCTCCGCGACCACCCGAACATCATCAACATGCCGCTCGACACGCTCGGCCCAAAGTACCTGGAGGAGCGTCTGAAGCTCACGGCCAAGGCGAAGAAGTCGCTGATGGAGCAGGCGTCCAAGGCGTTCCGCCACAACGTGACCACGCGGCTGCTGCCGGCACTGACAAAGTTCCGCCCGGATCTGATCCTGCTCTCGGCGGGCTTTGACGGCCACGCCGACGACTTTTACTATTTCCTCAGCGAAGACGACTACGGGTGGATCACCGAGCAGATCGCAGCTGTCGCAGACGAGTACGTTGGATGCGCCGCTCACATGGAGCTTCTTTTCCCAGGGGAGCAATGCGTCCCAGCAACGCAACTGACGCGTGTGTCTTTCTCTCTTTTTGCGTAGGTGCTGCGATGGCCGCATCGTGTCGGTGCTCGAGGGCGGCTACAACGTCGTGCCGTCCAAGGCGCAGAAGCTGACGACCAAGAAGAACGGCAACAACTCGAACTTCCACTACGCCGCGAAGCTGCACAACCGCGAGGTGGACGAGGAGCTGCACACGTACGGCTCGCTCGCGCGGTCGTGCGCCTCGCATGTGATGGCGCTGGCGAGCGCGTCGAAGGGCCGCGGGTACGAACCGCCGACGCCTAGCGGATAAGTATACACTTTCTCGAAAACTTCTAACGTTAACCGTCTATACAGTATACAGTATAAAAGTGTCTGGTGTACGTGAAGTACAGTGCGCGCCAAAAGTAACCGAACAAAATGTTTTTACGCGTAACTTTCTAAACAATGATGCTATAAACGAGCAAATTAGAAGGATAAAATCTACGAATTACGACGACTCGATCCATACAATTTTTATGCTGATCCGAG
>JAADVP010000281.1:0-27425 GCA_023335675.1 Globisporangium solare | reverse complement strand
CCCCCCCCCCCACACACACAGGTGGGCTCTAGGACACGGCAGGCAGCAGCAGCAGCGCAGGCGGCGAGACAAAGCGACGAAGCGAGAAGAACTCGCATCGTGGACGTTTTGTGGATCGCCTGCACACGTTTGGCGTAGAGGGCGCACGCCGCGCGGCCGCCGAGCGCGATGTGGAACCCGCGCATGCAGTGGGTCGGGCTGCGCGTGCTGGAGACGTTCGAGCCGCTGGTGACGCAGAGCGACGTGAGCGAGTTCTTCGCGAGCGCGCACATGCGCAAGTACTTCGAAGAGCTGCTCGGCGGTAAGGAGACGTGCAAGGTGTTTATCCATTTCCAGACCGGGCCAAGCGATGTATTTGCTGCGGGCGGTGAAACCACCAGCAGCAACAGCGCACAGATCAACGCGGCCGCGAATGGGACGTCGTCGAATGGACCTGCGGCCGCCGACGCGACGGCTGCGCGCGGGAGCAGCAACAACAACAACAACAAGCTGTGCATCACCGTGGGCAGCTCTGTTCCGATCCGAGCCAAGTGCTGCTACTTCCTGCGCACGACCGCGGACGGGAAGCCCGTGGATGCGGCGAAATCGAGCGACAACGCGATCTGCCTTGGCGAGTTGGCGCCAAATATCCTGCGCGACTTGGAAACGACGATCGCGACAGTGTTCACGCCCATCTTGAAGGCCAAGGGCGAGTGGGGCAAGGCGGACTCGGACCTGAAAGGCGAGTTCATGGTCGAGTCGGAGAAGTTCGCCAACGATCTGAAGGAAGCGCTCAATAGCATGGACAGCGGACTCGGGTTGCACCGATCTGACCGCGAGCTGATCGCGGACGCGGCGAGCAATGCGACGACGGGGATCAACGGGAACCGCGTGCTTCAGGCGTCGGACTCGCCCAAGCTCATCGCGCACTATGAAGACGTGCTGAAGGAATGGTGCGACGTCATCTCGATGTGCCTGGAGACCAACACCACGAACGACGGCAAGAACAAAGACGACCAGATCGACGACGATGGTCCCGTGGGCGAGCTCGAGTACTGGCGACGACGCATGCAGCGCCTGACGAGCATCACGGAGCAGCTCAAGATGAACGAATACAAAGACGTGTTCACCGTGCTGAGCCGCACCACGAAAAGCGTGAGCAACGACACGAAGCAGCGCATCCAGACGCTGCTGCGCCGATGGAAGCAGATCGACATTGGCATCGCGGAGGCCGCAAACGAGGCCAAAGACAACGCCAAGTACTCCTTTACACTCGAGAAGTTTATCATCCCGCTGTATAATGGCACGCCGAGCTCAATTATCGACACGCTGCCAGCGCTGATGAACTCGATTAAGATGGTCCACTCGATCGCTCGGTACTACAACACGACGGAGCGCATGGTGAATCTGTTCACGAAGATCACAAACCAAATGATCACGAACTGCAAGCATTGCATCACAGGAGGGGAAACGTACGAAGTGATGTGGGACAAAGACCCCGAAGAGCTCGTGCGGCACCTCGACTCGTGTCTCAAGCTCGACGAAGCATACCAACAGCAGTACCGCGTCACAAAGGACAAGTTGTTTGCGACTCCAAAGGGCAAGCAGTTTGAATTCAACGAGATGAAGATCTTTGGCAAGTTTGACCTCTTCTGTCGACGCGTGACAAAGCTGATCGATATGTTTACGACGATCCACCAGTTCTCGTCCTTGAGGCAGTACAAACTCGAAGGCATGGAAGATCTAATCGCCAAGTCCAACTCGATCATTCGCGAGTTTCAATACCGCAACCACGACTTGCTCGACTACAAGAACAATCGCTTTGACCGCGACTACGTCGAGTTCAACGTCCGCATTTCGGATCTCGAGGGGCTCTTGCAGAAGTCTATCAACGATTCCTTCGAGAACATCACGTCCATCGAGCATTCACTGAACCTGTTGCGGAAATTCCAGACCATCTTGCAGCGCGAGAACCTGAAATCGGATCTAGATTCAAAGTTCAATGTGATTTCCCAAAACTACGGGCTCGAGCTGGAGCACGTCTTGCAGCAGTACGAAAAGTACAAGCAGAACCCGCCGTACCCGCGAAATTTGCCGCCCGTTGCAGGCGACATCACGTGGTCGCGCTACTTGCTGAAGCGCGTCGAAGAGCCGATGAAGAAGTTCGAATCGAACCAGAACGTGCTCGCGAGCAAGGATGCAAAGCGGATCATCCGAATGTACAACAAAGTTGCGCGCACGCTCGTCGCGTTTGAGTACATTTGGTATCAGGTGTGGGTCCAATACATCGACACTGCGAAAGCTGGGCTGCAAGCGACACTCATCATCCGCCATCCCGAGGACAACAAGTTGTACGTGAACTTTGACCCGGAGATCTTGCAATTGCTTCGTGAAGCCAAATGTCTCGATCGAATGGGTATAGAGATCCCTGAAGCTGCCAAGATCGCGCTGCTCCAGGAAGAGAAGTTCAAGAACTATTACAACGAGCTACAGTATGCTCTATCCGAGTACGATCGCATCGTGACGAAGGTGATCTCCGTCACCGCAATGCTGCTGCGTTCGCACTTCAACGACATGGAGTTCAAACTGCGTCCAGGTATAATCACGCTGACGTGGGCGAGTATAACATTGAAGCGCATCGAAACCGCATCCACACAGGGCTGCAGCATCTGGAAGAGTTGGTCACAAACATCAACGATATCATTGAGAATCGCATTGAGAAGAACATGCGCATTGTCTCCAAGACGATGCTCGTGGATCTGCCAGTGAACCAGTCATTTTCCCTGGAGGATTTTGTGACGATGCAAGAATCCAACATCAAGCGCGCGGGAACTCTGCTGCAGGGCAAGAATATTGAGATCGAGAACGCAGTAGAGGATCTGTTGAAGATTATCATGCAGTACCCTCTGGATTCGCATATCGAAGGCGTGTCCAACGAAGAAGCCATGAAGCTGAAGAAGCACTACAACCACTTTATATACCAAGCGCTGCTGCATTGCACCAAGAACTCGCTGAATACGATCAAGAAGCGCGTCGCGTCGCGCGTGTCGTCGAACATTTTCACGATTGAGCGCCCGTTTTTCGAAGTCGACGTGCAACTGAGTGTTCCTCGAGTCGTGCTTCACCCGTCACTGGACGATATCCAGCTTGTGATTAACAAAGCTGCCAAAACTGTGCTCAGCTGTTCGAAAGAACTGCTGGATTGGGGCCAAAATAACCCAGGATCAGCTAGCAATTTGACGCTCGGAGGTCTGAACGGACTCTCGGGCGTGAAGGTCACGTTCTTTGATCGTATCACGAAAGATATCGAGATCGTTCATGTTGTTCTCCTCCTCACGGGCAGCGTACAAGGGCTGTGGAACAATGTGACCGAGTACTTGGGCTCATTCCAGAAATACGAATGGCTCTGGATGGAAAACAAAGATGCCGCGTACGATAGTTTCCTGAAAAAGAACCCAGAACTACAGGATTTTGAAAAGAAACTGAAGTCCTTTGTGGAAATCGGCGAAGAGATAACGGGACTGCCTCCGGTGTACAATATCGGCGCGCTCTCACTCAACGCACGGGATATCAAACTGCAGTTGAAGCACGAGAACTCGCAGTGGAAGCTGAAATTCAGTGACAACTTGCACAACCAGGCACGCCGGAAGATGGAGTCGCTGACCGAGTATTTCCGCTCGACGATGGGAAAACTGAATCGCAAAGTCATCGGTCTGGATTCACTTCGCTTTGTGATGAATTTGCTCAAGGAAGTGCGTGCGCGCGAGAGCGGCATCAACATGGAGATCAACCCGGTGCTTAACATGTACGAAATGCTCGAATACTACCTGCCTGATGGCTTCATGGAGAAAGAGGAAATGGACCAAAAATCCGTGCTGCGAAGCAATTGGCGCAAGCTGATCCATCACGCCGAAGTTCGGACCGACAAACTAAGCAAGACCCAAGCAAGCTTCAAGCGTGGACTGCTGCGAGACACCAAGGAATTCATTGTTGACGTGAAGCATTTCCGCGAAGATTACATGGCAAATGGGCCGATGGTGATCGGAATTCCTCCGGTTGAAGCTGTGGAACGATTGAATCGGTACAAGGAAGAATACAAGATCCGCGAGCGCAAGTTTGAGCTGTATGCGTCGGGAGAAGAGCTTTTTGCACTCCCGAAAACGACGTACCCAGAGCTAGAGACCACGAAAAAGGAGCTGCAGTTGCAAGACAAACTCTTTGGATTGTACACGGATGTCCTGAGCACGATCGAGGAGTGGAAGCAAATCCCGTGGTTGTCTGTAGCGGAAAGAGTGCAGGCTATGACGGAAAAAGTGGACGCGTTTTCGTCACGGTGTAAGAAAATGCCAGCCAAGCTGCGAGAATGGGAAGCCTACACCGACCTCAAGCAAACGATTGACGATTTCACAGACATTTTGCCATTACTTCAAGAACTCAGTAAGGAGTCGATTAAGCCACGTCACTGGGACGCGGTTATGGAGAAAACAGGCACCCAGCTTGACATCACTGCAGCCGATTTCAAGCTGCAAGCTCTCATGGACGCAAATATTGTCGGGTTCAAAGCTGAGATCGAAGAAATCACGGACGGCGCAGACAAGCAGCTCAAAATCGAAGTTCAGCTCGGCGAAATCAGTCAACGGTGGGAGACTGAAGAGTTCCAGTTCAGGACTGGAAGAGCAGAAATGTGCCAATCCTGAAAGCCGTCGTTCCGCTCGTGGAAGAACTGGAAGAAACGCAGATGAACTTGCAGACGATGCTATCCATGCGTCATGTTGCTCCTTTCCGAGACGTAGCGCAACAAAAGCTGGAGCAACTTTCAGATGCGTCGGAAACACTGGAACGGTGGATTAAAGTGCAAATGATGTGGTGTTCGCTCGAGTCGGTGTTCACTGGCGGTGATATCGCCAAGCAAATGCCTGTCGAAGCGAAGAAATTCCAGAAAATCGACAAGGACTGGGCCAAGATCATGACGAAATCTGTCGAAATCAAGAACGTAGTGCAGTGCTGTGCGAGCGAACTGCTCAAGTCCTGTCTGCCGACAATGTACTCGGAGCTCGAGAAGTGCCAGAAGAGTCTGAAAGGGTACTTGGAGCAGAAACGTAACAAATTCCCTCGTTTCTACTTTGTGTCGAACTCAGGTTTGCTGATGATTCTATCGCAAGGTAGCGATCCGCTGAGTATGAACGAGCACTACGAAAAGCTGTTCGACTCGATCGAGAAAGTGTACCACGACAAGAAAGACAAGACGCTGATTCATACGATGATGTCTGGTGTCGAAGAAATGCGCTTCTCTCAAATCGTGGAGGCGCAGGGAAATATTGAAGACTGGCTTGCGACTTTGTTGCGCAACATGCAGATCATGATGAAGGATATCTGTCGTCAGAGTGCGATCGACATTGGCGTCGTCGGCAATGACTTGAAGCGACTGCGTGAGTTTGTCGATCGCTACATCGCGCAATTCTCGCTGCTTGGGATCCAGCTCATGTGGACGACCGACATCCAGACGGCTCTCGAGCAGTGCCGAGCAAAGAAGAATATCATGAAGGATACCAGTACAAAACAAGCGTTGGTGCTGATAGAGTTGTCCAATTGGTGTTTGACGGACTTGGGCTCCAAGCAGAATCGCATCAAGATTGAGACTCTTGTGATCATTCACGTCCATCAGCGAGACGTGATGACTGACTTGGCGACTCTGTACAAACAGAAAAAGATCTCAGACCCAAACGATTTCGAATGGCTCAAACAAGCGCGTTTCTATTAGCGACCTGGAAACTCGGACGAGTTCAGTGCAGACGGCTCGTGCGTGATTTCGATCACGGACGTCAATTTCAACTACCAGTACGAGTACCTAGGCTCAAAAGAGCGTCTCGTGGTTACGCCATTGACGGATCGGTGCTACATCACGCTGGCTCAAGCTCTTGGTATGTATTTCGGTGGCGCTTCAGCTGATCCTGCTGGTACGGGGAAGACGGAGGCGGTCAAAGATCTCAGCCGAACGCTCGGCATTTACGTCGTTGTGACCAACTGCACCGATCAGCAAAAGTACACAGATTGCGCGAAAATTTTCAAGGGCCTCTGTCAAGGTGGTCTCTGGGGCTGTTTCGACGAGTTTAACCGAATTCAGCTTCCTGTGCTCTCTGTCGTGGCCCAGCAGGTGCTTGCGATTCAAAATGCCAAGAAAACCGGCACAAAGTTTTTCCAGTTCCCTGGTGATCCGCAGAACATCCTGCTCTCGCCAGTCTGTGGCTTCTTCATTACAATGAATCCTGGTTACGCTGGTCGTCAGGAACTGCCAGAAAACCTGAAAGCATTGTTCCGCGGTGTGGCGATGATGGTTCCTGATTTCGAGATTATTGTGAAGGTGAAGCTGTGTTCCGTTGGGTACTCCGACTACCAGGATCTCGCGAAGAAGTTCTTCATTCTGTACAATACATGTAAAGAGCAGCTCTCTGCGCAGAAACACTACGACTGGGGACTGCGAAACATTCTTGCCGTGCTTCGAAGTGCCGGAAAAATCAAGCGAGACAACCGCAATGACTCGGAAGCAAAGTTGCTGTACCAGACGCTTCGAGATATGAACTTGCCCAAGTTGGTTGCCCAGGATGTGCCGTTGTTCCTGTCGTTGCTCGCAGATCTGTTCCCGACAGTTCAGTTCCCTCCGAAAGGCTCGTACCCGGAACTTCAGCTCGCGCTGCAAGCTGAGATCGAGAAAGCCGGTCTCGTGGACCACCCTGGATGGTTCAACAAAGTTATTCAGCTCTACGAAACGCAACTTGTGTGCCACGGTATCATGCTGGTGAGACCCACCGGTGGTGGAAAGACCAAAACATTCGACATGTTGATGCAGGCGTTGATGGTCACGACCGCGATCAACCACAAGCAGTCAAAGCTCAACCCAAAGGCTATCCGCGCTGCAGAAATGTACGGCGAAGTGGACCCCATGTCTGGCGAATGGACGACCGGCGTGTTTGCCGCAATGTGGTCCAAGTTCAACAACAAGGCCAACAAGTTCATCACGTGGATGGTCTGTGATGGCCCTGTCGATGCCATTTGGATTGAAGATCTCAACACAATGCTGGACGATAACAAGATTTTGACGCTTGCAAATGGTAATCGCATGCCGATGACTGAAAACGTGAAGCTCATGTTCGAGGTTGAGACGCTCGTGAATGCGAGTCCTGCGACGGTCTCGCGTGCTGGTATCGTGTTTATCAGTGACACTGACTTGGATTGGGCTCCTGTGGTTGAAGCGTGGATTCGTAAGCGACCGGCGTCGCAACAGTAAATCCTGCGGGACCTCTTCATGAAGTACATGGGCAAAAACTCGCCGATCAACCCTGGCCACTGCTTTGACTATTTGAATCGCAACACAAACGGCGTGATGCCCGTGTCGCGTGTGGGCCAAGCGTCAAGACTTTTTAACCTCTTGACGGGTCTACTTCTCGGAGAGCACGGCCTCAACTTGTCGGAAGATCCAGCGAAGCTGGCGATCCAGTTTGAGAAGCTCTACCTGTACTGCATTTGCTGGTTGCTTGGTGCGATTCTCGAACAAGACGATCGCAACAAGTTTGACGAGTGGCTCCGTCAATACGATGACAACATGCTGCTCCCGGAATGCGAACCTGGTCAGACTGTGTACGAGTACTTTGTGCATCTTCAAAGCTTCGAATGGAAAGTGTGGCGTCCATCAAAATGGGACTACCCGAAGGACTCCAAGACGCTCGATTTCTCCAACCTGCTCGTGCCAACGATGGATTCCGTTCGCACTTTGTACCTGATCGAGAATCTGCACAAGCAGCGCAAGCCAGTATTGATGGTTGGCGGCCCTGGTACGGCCAAGACTTCATCCGCGCTCATGTTCTTCAACGATCTCAACCCCGACCACGTGATGATCAAGCGCGTCAATTTCTCGAGTGCGACCACAGCATTCATGTTCCAGAACGCCGTGGAGTCCGAACTCGATAAGCGCGGAGGCAAAAGCTTTAGCCCTCCTGGAGGCAAGAAGATGATGGTGTTTTTGGACGATCTCAGTATGCCGCTCGTGAATGCGTGGGGTGACCAGCCGACGCTAGAGATCGTGCGAATGACCATTGAGCTGAGTGGGTTCTGCTTCCTCACGAAAGACCGCCGTGGTGATTTCAAAGTGTGCGAAGATTTGCAGTACGTTGGCGCCATGGGGCACCCAGGAGGCGGACGGAATGATATCCCGAATCGCCTCAAGCGACAGTTTTTCATCTTCAACTTGATTCTTCTGTCGTTGACATCGATCGATGGCATTTACGGACAAATGCTCGCGGGCCGCTTTGACAAAGACACGTACAGTAAAGAAACACTCACGATCGTCGGCAAGCTTACCCGTGCGACGATTGATTTGTGGAACTTCATGAAGGCCAAGCTGCTTCCGACTCCAGCAAAGCTCTACTACATTTTCAACATGCGTGAGCTCAGTCGTGTGTTTCAGGGCATTTTGCTGACTCCGCCAGAAACGTTCACCAGTGGAGGTGGCATTCGTGTGGTGCAGGGCAAACTCGCCAAGATGGAGCCTGGACAGGTCGTGCTGCTCACGTGGAAGCACGAGTGCGACCGTGTGTTCTGCGATAAACTCGCAAACCACAAGGACAAAGAGATCTACGGAAGTTACATGAAGGAGCTCGTCAAGAACCATTACGGGGACGAGTTGGAAGTGTTCTGTCGCCAGCAGTACAACATGGTCAGTTTCCTGCGCGACGCTGAAGAAGACGAAGATGGTGCGACTGCGGACGCTGCGCTGAAGATCTACGAGCCCGGTGGTCAGCTTGAGGACGTTCGATCGCGCGTGTTGGAATTCCTGGAGAAGTACAACACCGAGTTTCCGCAGCGAAGCATGCGCTTCGTGCTCTTCGACGACGCCTTGGGTCATCTGCTGCGTATCTCGCGTTTGCTTGACATGCCTCGAGGCTTTGCGTTGCTCGTGGGCGTCGGCGGTTCTGGAAAGCAGTCTCTGACTCGTCTCGCCTCGTACATGTCTGGCTCCGTGATTTTCCAAGTCGTCTTGACGAAAACGTACAACACCAACTCGTTCATGGAAGATATCCGCACCTCGTACAAGTCTGCTGGCCACCAGCAAAAGTCCACAACGCTCCTGTTCACGGATGCTGAAATCAAGAACGAGATCTTCTTGGAGCTGCTCAACTCAATCTTGATGACGGGTGAAGTCGCCGGTTTGTTCGCGAAGGATGAAATGATGGCGATGACTGCGGATCTGAGAAACTCGTTTGTGAAAGAACGACCCGGTCAGGCTGAGACGCAGGCCAACTTGAAGCAGTACTTTATTGATTGCGTGCGCGACAACCTGCACGTTGTGCTGTGCATGTCTCCGCTGAATGCGAAATTTGCCGAACGCGCGCGCAAGTTCCCAGGTTTGATCAGTGGGCCGACCATCGATTGGCTCTTGCCGTGGCCAGAGGATGCGCTGATCGCCGTGTCGAAAGGCTTCATCCAGGACTACCCGATGGGGTGCGATGCGACCACAAAGCTCGCGTTGATGACTCATATGGGCATGGTGCATCGCATCGTGACGGATCTCTGTGAGGAGTACTTCCAGAAAATGCGTCGACGTGTCTACCAAACGCCGAAGTCATACTTGAGTTTTATCGAGTCGTACAAGAAAATGTACAGTGTCAAGCTCGAGGAGATCAAAGTGAAAGAATAGCGGGTAAACCTTGGCTTGAAGAAACTCATTCAAGATGCTGAAGATGTTCGTGCGATGTCGATCGTGCTCGCTGACGAGCAAGTCAAGCTGCAGAAGGCGACCGAGGAAACAAACACTATGCTCCAGTCGCTGCAAGTGTCGTCCGCGGAAGCCCACAAAGAAGGCGACCAAGTCACGCAAATCAAGGTGGAGTGTGAGGAAGATGCGGTACGGATCTCGACCGAAAAGGAGTTGCGTGAGAAAGATCTGGCAAAGGCAAAGCCGTTTGTTGAAGAAGCCGAGACTGCGATTGACTCGATCAAGCCGGCACATATCGGTGAAATCAAGAAGCTGGCGAAACCTGCCAACATCATTCGTCTCGTGTTCGGCGGCGTGCTGGTTCTGTTCAAGAACCAACTCTGCGTCGTCAAGCCGACGAAGCTGAACGTCGCCAAGCAGGAGATCGACTTCATTGAGACGTCGTTTTCCCCGTACGCGCAGAGTGTGATGAGCGATTCCAACTTTTTGAAAGACGTGCAGACGTTTGGCGCGGTCGGCAAGGACATGATCAACGAAGAAACGATTGAATTCCTTGCTCCGTACATGGAACTCGAGGGGTTCTTGCCGAGCGTAGCCAAGAACGCATCTCTCACAGCCGAAGGGCTGTGCACGTGGGTGCGTGCGATGAAATTTTACCACGAGGCGTCCAAAATCGTGAAACCCAAGCTCGAGGCGCTGATGATCGCAGAAGGCCAGATGGAAGCCGCCAACAAAGCGCTGAATGCAGCCGAGCTGCGTTTGTCGAAGTGCAAAGAGCGGCTGAGCGAGTTGCAGAATATGTTTGAGGCTCAAATGTCCGAGAAGAAGCGCATTGAGGACGGCGCGAACGCGCTCGCGCGCAAAATGCAGCAAGCATCAGACCTGATCAACGGTCTCGCAGGCGAGCGTGTGCGTTGGACTGACGATTACAACAACTTTGCAGATCTCAAGCGCCGATTGGTAGGTGACTGTGCGGTCGCGTGCGCCTTCGTGTCGTACTGCGGACCGTTCAACCAGGACTTCCGCACGTACATGGTGCAAAGCAAGTTCGTTCCGGACTGCGAGACGCGCAGCGTTCCCGTGACAGTAGATATCGACGTCATCAACTTCTTGGTTAACATCGATACCATTGGCGACTGGAACATGCAGGGACTGCCGACAGATTCGCTCTCTATCCAGAACGGTATCATGGTCACGAGATCGTCGCGATACCCACTGCTGGTCGATCCACAGGGACAAGCGCTTTCCTGGATCAAGAATAAAGAGGTCGATCGCGTGCCGAGCTACGGCACCACGACGCTGAACCACCCAAAGTTGAAAGATCAGCTCGAGTTTTGCATGGATGAGGGAAGAGCGCTGATCATCACGGGCGTGGAAGAAGATATCGACCCGATGCTCGACCCCGTGCTCGAAGCAGATCATCATCAAGGGCCGCAGCATGTCGATCAACGTGTCGGACAAAAACATGGAGTTCAATCCTGCGTTCTCGATGTATTTCATCACTCGACTGCCGAACCCGCATTTCGGACCAGAGCTCCAGGCAAAGACGACAGTCATCGATTTCACTGTGACGATCAAAGGTCTTGAGGAGCAATTGCTGGGTCGCGTCATCGGCAGAGAGCAGAAGGCGTTGGAGGAGCAGCTCGCGCAGGTGCTGGAAGATGTGAATATGAACGCGAAATCGCTGCTTGCGCTGGACGCGTCGCTGCTGGAACGCTTGACGTCCAACACTGGCAACCTTCTCGAGGACGAAGAGCTTATCGGTGTGCTCGCGAACACAAAAGAAAAAGCCGCGGAAGTGAAGGACAAACTGATCGCAGCCGCCGATACGAGGAAATCGATTAACGAGAAGCGAGAACAGTTCCGCCCCGTCGCGACACGAGGCTCGATGTTGTACTTTTCGATTGTCGAGACGTCGTTGAACCAATTCTTGGCGCTGTTCATGCGGTCGATGGATATCGCAGAGAAGGCCGCCTTGGCGTCGAAACGCGTTGCAAACATCATTGAGACGATGACGTACATCTCGTATCGGTACATCAACCGTGGGCTCTACGAGCGCGACAAGTTGACGTTTGTGCTGCTCTTGACGATGAAGATCCTTGTCACCGACAGCTTGCTCACGCGCGAAGAAGTCATCTTGCTGACTCGAGGTGGTGCTGCCTTGGACATCAACTCGGTTCGACGGAAGCCGTTTTCGTGGATCTCGAACGAGTCGTGGCTGAACGTGATCGAGCTAGCGCAAAGCTGCAAGTTCTTTTCGAATCTGCCACATGAGATGTCGTCCAACGAAGCGATGTGGCAGTGCTGGTACGAAGACAACGAACCGGAAACGGTCATGATCTCGGACTACGAGACTCGCATCGCTGAAAATGAAACGACTGGGCCGTACCTAAAGCTGCTGCTCGTGCGTTTGTTGCGCATGGATCGAACGATCTTGAGCACGAAGGAGTTTATCCGCAACACGCAGCAGATGGGGCCGCGCTACGCCGAACCCGTCACGGATACGATCGACAGCATTTTCGCCGAGATGCGAGCCGAGACGCCAGTCATTTTCTTGCTCTCGATCGGCGCAGACCCAACCAAGAGTATCGAGTAATTGGCTCGGAAGAGGAAGCACCCGTCGCCTGCTGTCGTCTCGATGGGTGAAGGCCAGGAGCCAGTCGCATTGAAGGCAATCAACGCCGCTGTTGTCAACGGCACGTGGGTGCTGTTGCAAAACTGCGAGTTGGGATTGGAGCTGATGGAGCAAATGGCGGAGATCATGATCAAGCTCAGTGAAACGATGGACCCGGGCTTCCGGTTGTTCCTGACCGCGCTGCCGAACGACGATTTCCCGCTTGGGCTGCTGCAAATGTCAACGAAAGTCACGAACGAGCCTCCACAGGGTCTGCGCGCTGGTTTACTGCGTTCATATACCGTGATGGTCGATCAAGACAAACTGGAGCGTGTCGAGACGAGTCGGTGGCGCCAGTTGCTCTTCGATCTCTGTTTTCTGCACTCACTCGTCATTGAGCGCAAGAAGTTTGGTCCGCTTGGCTGGGGTATTCCGTACGAATACAACAATGGCGATCTGTCCGCGTGCACCATTTTCCTGGGGAAGCATTTGTACAGCGGTCCGATTTCGTGGCCGACACTGCAGTACATGGTCGCCGAAGTGCAGTATGGTAGCAAGATCACAGACAACATGGACCGCCGGCTGTTCAACTTCTACACCGAGTGGTGCCTCACGCCCGAGGCGTGCTCACCAAACTTCAGCTACAATCCAGCTGAGCCGATCTTCCGCATCCCCGTCGCAGACAACATCGACGACTACCGCAACTTCCTGCACAACTTTCCCGAAGTGGACTCGCCCGAGATCTTTGGGCTGCATCCGAACGCCGACCTCACGTACCGAATGAAAGAAGTGAACTCGCTGCTCAGCACGCTCGGAGACACGCAGCCGAAGGGAGGCGGTAGCTCGTCGGGGGTCTCGCGCGAAGATGTGGTGTGCGACAAAGCGAAAGAGCTGCTCGATCGTCTCCCGGAAGATTACGTCGAAGACGACTACAAGGCCAAGATCAACAAGCTCGGTGGCCTCACGATCCCGCTCAACATTTTCCTGTTCCAGGAGATCCAGCGGCTGCAGCGTGTGATCTCGAAAGTGCGCAGCATGCTCGAGCAATTGCAGATGGCGATTCGTGGTGAAGTCGTGATGACCGAGGAGCTGAGCTGGACGCTCGATGCGATCTTCGACGCCAAAGTGCCGCCGTCGTGGCTGCGGACGTCCGTCGGCGACGAGTTTTCGTGGATCTTGCCGACCCTGGGACTGTGGTTCTCGTCGCTTATCTCGCGCGATGAGCAGAGCCGAACGTGGCTGAACACGCGGCGGCCCAACTGCTTCTGGCTCACGGGTTTCTTCAACCCGCAGGGAATGCTGACGGCAATAAAGCAGGAAGTGGCGCGAAAGCACTCGAAGACGGACAAGTGGGCACTCGACGACGTCGTGTACCACACCGAAGTGACGCAGCTTGAGCGACCCGAGCAAGTGCGCACGCCACCGGTAGAAGGCGTGTATATCTACGGGCTGTTCATGGAAGGCGCGGCGTGGAGCAAACAGGACGGCGCGATCACCGAGTCCGAGCCCAAGAAGCTGTTCACGTCGCTGCACGTCAACAGCATGTCGAAGGATTTGGAGCTCAAGTCCCGCAAGGAGCTCTACGGCTCGGTGGGCCCCTTCGAGTGCCCGTGCTACAAGTACGCGACGCTCACGGATCGGTATTTTGTATTTATGGTCACGATGAAATGTCCGCCGGGACGGCCGCCGCGCCACTGGGGGCTGCGCGGCGTGAGTCTGCTCTGCAACACCGAGTAGAAGACCCAGGCAGGCAAACAGGACCCCACTCTCCTAACGTGCGTGTAAGTACTAAGTGTATATTTTCTTGCTTTTTTTTTCTCTCTCCTCTTTCTCTCGCTTGCTCTCCTAGTTTCCCTTAACAGACAGGTGCAAACGGTTCGGGCCATTGCGTTCACGTCTCTCTCCCTCCCTCTCTACATGCCTGCGCCGACGCCGCCCGCGGTCGGTGGGCGATGCGAGAGGCGGCCGCGGATGAAGCCGCCGAGGCCCTTCTGCTTCTCCTGCTCCTTCTGCATCTCGAGCGCTCGCACACGCGCACTGTATCGCGACGGCAGGTCTCGGATCACGCCGTCTTCGTCGCGGAACTCAGCCAGCACGGTGCGGAAATCCGGGACTCGCTCCGACGCCAGCGCCTTCAGGAACGGGATTAACTCGGTCAACTCGCGGTCGTCGCGCGCGCTGCCGTTCGTGAACGGCTTGATCGGGATCGCGTTCTCCGGCTGCAGCTGGTACGCTGCCGGGTCGTCGTCGACGATCACCACTTGGCGCAGATCGCGGTTCAAGTTTGCGAGGTCCTTGACGTGCGCGCCCTTGAGGTAACGCGTTGCGTCACGCGAGAGAATGTGGAGCGCACATTGCTGCGACGGACGGACGGACACCAAGCAAGCGAAGCACACGCACACAGTGGTCAGAGGCGTGCAAGGGACGCAAGGACGCAAGGGCGCACAGATGCGGCGTACCTTTGGGTCGAGCTTCATCACGACTTCCTCGGCCATCGGGTTCTGCGAAAAGATCACAATCTCGTAGTACTATTGCCGCAGCAAACGCCAGCAAGCAAGCAAACACGAACACGACACAACGTGAGCTACAATACGAAAATGAAGCGACTCGCAGACAATGAACGCGCTTGCAAACCTGGCAGAGCGTCTCCAGAAACTCGTCCACGCCCGGACGCTTCGCGTGGCGCCACCCGTGCTTTCGCTGCCATCACAACAACAACATGGTCAACTCCGTCATAGCGTGTAGGCAACCAGTACCAAACCAACAACAAGCGCAGCAGCACGTACGCTCCATTCCGAGTGCACCAATGTGTCTTCCAGGTCCAGCACGAGCACCGGAACCGGTGGCGTGTCAGCTGGAACTTGTGGAATCGGCCAGTCCTATTGGAAAAAAAGCACACACACACAAATGACCATCAGCGCAGTCCGATGCTACAGCAGCGACATGACAGCACAGCCACGTACAGGCAGCAGCTTCTCGCGCGATGGGTCCGTGAATGGACGAAAGAGCTCCTCCACCTTGGTGGCCGCCAGCGCGTAGATGTCGCCCAGGAACGTCGCGCCGAGCGTGTCCGTGATGTTCTTCTTCGTCGCCTCGTCTAGGATAAAGTGCCACAGCACCGAGCCCGAGACGCTGCCCGCGAGCAGCGCGAACGAGATCTTGCTCGGCAGCGACGACGTGCGCACGCCCTTCGTGGCAGGCGCGTTCCCCAGGCCGCCCGCCGACTTCTCGAGCTTGCGCGCTTGGCGGCGCACCTGACGAGACACGACGTTCAACGGCACGTCGCGGCCCACGGCGCTGAACACGGAGGACGACGCGGCTGGAGGCGCAGCGGACGAAGACAAGCGCGCGATCGCGAGGCGGCTCGTGCCGCGCACCGCCGCGGCATTTCGCAGCAACGCGCGAGGCAGCATCGGGAGCAGCTCAATCGATCGATCAGATCCGCCTGTTGTGCGCTTTTCGATATCGCACCAGCCACTCACGATGGGCGTGCGCGGTTGCGCGAAGGTGCCAGTCGGTGACCAGAAGTGTGACGTGTCTCTGAAACAGTCGTACTCCACTGTGCGACCTCCATTCATGAGACAACGGAGCAGAAGTAGATAGGTACGTTCGGTTGTTCTATATGAATGTAACGAGTGACAGCATGGAAGTGGCAACATGGGCGAGTGCTGGTCATGTGGATGCATGCATGCGATCCAACCTCTTTGGCTGAGCAGGTACTGCCAAACTACTGCTGAAGCTTTCGTGACTACCTAAGGGCGTCGCGTAATATCGACTGTCGCTCTCGTATGTGACTGCTCAGAGTCCGTGCGAGACCACAGAACTAACTCTGGTGGAAGAGTGACCAGTGTCCACAGCAGATGCACATGCACGACCACATGATATGTAGCGCTCGCTCTGCGCACGAACGTTTGTTCCAAAAGGTGGTTGTCATCACCAGAGGTAAACCACCACCGCCTTATCCGTTATCGATACGTCCTGTGCAGTGGTGGCTGAAGCAACGAGACGAGACGAGGCGAGAGGAGAGGAGTTCGTGAACCCGCCCGCGACAACTGCAGCAAAGAGACTCAAAAGCTTCTGACTTGTCAGCACCTTGGAGAAATATAGTAGGTGAGAGAGAGGCACTTGGTAGAGCAGAGCAGAGCAGTTTTGTTTGAACGAGAAGGACGGACGCTGTCTTGTTCGCTGAGGCACAAAAAGGGTAATGAGTTCTCCGTGCCGGCTGGCATGGACCACGAGTGGCGTGACTGCAGAGATCCAAGTGCCGAACGCCGCACAGACATTTGGACACGGCGGCGTCTATGGATTCGCTGAGCCAGTGGACGGTGTGTTCGTCCCAGGCTTCGGAGATGGTGCAGATCCAGCTTTCGCCGGTTTCCACCCAGTCAATGTCAATGCGGGTGTCGGTGCTGGAGTTGGTACAAGACCCGGTGTTCGTGCTAATGCAAGAGCCGCTGAAAGCACATCTCCAGCTGCTGAGCCTCGAGTCTCCGCGAGGAGCCTGCGTCGAATGGTCCTATCGCGACCACCCCCACATCCGAAACCTCAGTTGACGTCACTGCGACAAAGTCAGGTCGTGCTGGCCAAGGTCAAGCGACTGCCGAGGCCCAAGTGACGACTTCCGATGGGCAGTCCAAGAGAGCGAGCGTGTCGACTGCAACGCGCCGCAACTTGCGTCGCGACGACTGCTAAAAGGCTCGATCTCTTCGAGACCAAGTTCGCCACTCCAAGTCAAGTCAAAGCTGTGAGAATATTTCGTTTCGTTTTCGTCTTGTTTTGTCATGTTTCCAATCCCATCCGTCTTATGCATATCCACCAATTGCAACACAGCAAGTCTTCATCCCGTCTTCTCATTCGTTCGAAAGTCACTACCATGCTCCATTTATCCTACAAGGCCGCTGCTCTCCTGCTAAAGCTAAAGCGCCATTTCGTGCCTCCAAGCATGGCGGGCGAGTCACTGGACAGGTGGGTCTTCCCGGCGTTCCGCGCGTTCGTCCTCGCGCGCGCACCGAGTAGCGCTGCTGCTCCCCAGGCGCCACTGCCGAGCGATGGTCGTGTGCCAGACGCTGCCGCGGCGCCCACAGCGTCGCACATCCCCTGGGACGTCGAGCAGCAGCTGCGCCGCACGATGTGCGAGTTCGTCGAAGACCTCGCGGCGATCGTCGAGATCCCGGACGCGCCCGCGATCGCGGCGCAACTGTACGTGCAGCGGTTCTACTTGCTGCACTCGTTCCAGCAGCACGACCGGTTCCTGCTCGCGACGGCGGCGCTCTTTCTCGCGGCCAAGACCGAGGAGTTCCCCATCAAAGTGCGGCTGCTGACCGAGTGCGCGCTGTACCTGCTGCTGTGCAAGCACCCGGACCGAGACAAGCTCCGCAAAAAAAGCAGCAAGAGCCGACCGACGCTCGATACTCGGAACATTGGCAATAGCGCGAACAGCGCACCGCGGAGCCAGCCGCCATCGACGGCGACATCAGCCAGTCGACGAAAGAACTCGGCGGGGAAGGTTGTCGAGATGAGCGCATCGCTCGGGAACGACCCCGAGGCCGCGAACGCGCGCCACTTGGATTGTCTGCACGCGCTGCTCGAGGTGATCGACGTGGGCGAAGTCGAGACCACGGCATCGAAGGTGCTGCTGCTGGAGCGCATCCTGCTGCAAACGCTCTCGTTCGACATCGGCATCCCGCAGCCGTTCGCGTACGTTGCGCGCGCAATGGAAAAGGTGTTTGCGCTCGAGGCGATCCACCCTTCGATCTCGTACGACGACATCCGCGAGCTTGCGTTTCTGTTGCTGTCGGACGCCGTCAAGAGCGGGCTCTGTCTCGCGTTCAACCCGGTGGAACTAGCAGCCGGCGCCGTGTACATTTCGTGTCTCTATCGATGCAGCGTGAGTCCGAACGTCGCCACGGATGCGAACGACCCGTGGTGGAGCGTGCTTGATCTGTCCTCACAACAACTAGAGTGTACGTGTGGATGCCGCTGAGCTGCTTGGCGAAGTGTGCTTTGAGCTGAGTCTTTCTTGTGCTGCTCTGTCTATCAGGCGTCGCGCGTGGGCTGCTGTGGATGTACGAAGACGCAAGTGGACACCAGAGATATGGCCTGAGTCCCCAGTTCCGAGATCTCTGGACGCGCTACCGTCCCGAGCAGAACCTGCCCGACTTCGAGTACATTAAGAAATTGGACGCGGACCTGCAGCAGAGTCCGCAGCAATAGCCAACACAGGACAGCAAAGCCTCTCTGTTTTCCACTACTCCTCGCTGTGTATTTTGTATCGTTGCTCAGTGAATTTGCGTCCACGACGCTGGCGTTTTCCGTTTGTCAGACCCATGAGCGCACCTTGCTGGGGTTGTCGAGCAGACTCTTGATGTAGTACACTTGAAAAAAGCAAACCAGCAAGTACACGACGCACTCCAGCGTGCCATAGAACGACACACGCTTGCTCGTACTTTCTTCCACTGCATCACGGTATTCAGGACACACACACGGGTTGGCTCAAGAGCAGTCCGAAGTCGATGCGAGTAATAATTGTTAACTTCTTTGGCCCACCTTTGATGTGACGCTCGGTTCGGATTTGGTGCAAGCGCTGCTCCGACTCGAGCTCCCCGAGACGAATGTCCAAATGCGATGCGTACTTGGCGAGCACACTCACGTGCTCTGTGGTGAATCACACAGCAACAGGGAAGAAATGTGAGCCACACTCCTAAGCTCCTGAGGACACAGGAACAAGAAGCCTACCTCGTTCAACAGGATGCTGCGATTTGAGCGTGTTGGTCACGTGCGTCACGAGCTTCCCGTCCGAGTCGGCGTTGATGAAGCACAGTTCATGCACACCCACCATCCTGCAATCATTTATCAAATAAAAGAAAGCACACACAGCGCAGTTGGAATCGTCATACTCCCAATGCGAGGCCCGCAAATATAGAGCAACTCGCACGTACGATGGGTGGACTTCGTATTGGCCTTCGGCATCGCCCAAGCGGCGGTAAATCGTCGCCCCCTCGGGGTTCTTCACCTCCAGGTCGATATGCGAATCGGCCGACGACACGACGTACGCGCCGCTGATCTCGTCGCCCGTGAACTTTGCGTCCTGGAAGAAGCACTCGCGCTCGCCCGCGCCGACGTAGAACGTGAGCCCCTCGGACGGATCAAAGTCAAACACTTCGACCTTCCGGCTCTTGGGCTCGTACGCCGCGTGCTCCGAGGGATGCGGCGTCTCGTTCGCGATCGCCGCTGCGGGGATCAACGGCGCGACGTTCTCGTGCTCCTCGTACGGGTCAAAGTTCGCGTCCTCGGCGACCATTTCCTGCGCGGCGCCGTCCGCGAAGGTCGGCTGCGGCGTCGCAGCGGTCTCGTCTGCGTGCTGCGCTACAGCGAGCGCAGTGGCGAGCAGCATCGTCACCAGCAGCAGCAGCGCCGCGCCGGAGCTCGTCGTCATTCTCCTCAGCTCGGCTCACACACAGATCTGTGCAAAAAAGGATAATGGTGGTGATTGCTGTCTATTTGCGTAATTTCCGATCACTGGCATGTCTACAGACCATATCTTTATCTCCAGCTCAGGTTATTATTCACGGTACGTTGTGTAGACACGCGTATTTACGTGATTTACAACACTTTTTTAATCACGTCGGTTACGTGTTCGAAACGCACTGTAGGTGCGCAATGCGAATGGGCCACAAGGCAATAGCGACACTCGAATGGATCCGACGGCGCTGGTGCGCGAGTCCACAGCGCGCGTCGCGCAGCACGCCTCGTATGTGCGCATCGACGCAGCAGCGGTCGCAAAGCTCGCGGCAAAGCTGGTACGAGCGTGTCCACACTGACTGCGCACGGTGCACGCTGTTCTCCATTCGCCAATCTTCTTCTCGGCGCTTGCGTAGCGAGGCAATGCGGACAAACTCCTCACACGCACTTCTCTATATGCTGCTGCTGATGCACTGTAATCACGTATACACGGTCTGTGATACCAGGGCAACCGCTTGGAGAACGATGAGCAGGGCTTTGTGACGTGGGACAGCGGCGACTTCCACTACTTTGGCGACGTCGCCGACGATGGACCGCTGACGTGTCAGTACGTGTTTGTCATGGACGCGCTCAACTTTTGCTTCTGGCCGACGGGAAAGTACGCCCATTCTCTCGCAGTTGTAGCTCAGAGTGCATGCTACTGGGACGCTCGCTGTGTGGCTGACTGATTGAGTGGTGGGTGGTGTTCATGACGTCGTAGTATGGAGTATGAGCATCTGGCGCGAGGCTTGAAGAACGCGCTGCTCAAGGACGCGCATGCGCTTGACGCGGCGAACCTCGCACGCGTGGACAGCGAGACGCTGACGTCGTGGTTCCACCCATTCACGCCGCCTCAACTTGAAGAGCGGAAGCGCAAGGTGCAAGAACTGGGCGAAGTGCTGCTGCGTGTCTTCGACGGCCAGGCGCTGAACCTGATCAAGCAAGCGAATGAGTCCGCCGTTGAAGCCATTCGCCTGATCTTGGCGTACTTCCCAGGGTTCCGTGACCACGCAGTGTACCGTGGAGAGCAGGTGCATTTCTACAAGCGCGCTCAGATCCTCGTCGGGGACGTCTGGGCGGCATACGGACGCCGAAGCAGCGGTCTCGCTTCGTTCCATGATATCGCCAAGCTCACGATGTTCGGTGCGTCAATTGCTGTTAATGGGGTCTACACAGCTGCAGCATTCATTGGACTCATACCAGCTACTTGCTCATGCTTTTGCAGCCGACTACCGCGTGCCTCAAGTGCTTCGACCGGAAGGTGTGATGGTGTACAGCGATGAGCTGGCAAAGCTTGTCGACAGCAAGACGGAAATCGCATCCGGGAGTGAGGTACGCCAGTCTTTGAACGATTGCATGCTGCTTCGTAGAGGTGATTTAACCTCGATGCCTTGTCAACAATGCAACCAGATGGAGCTGGAAATCCGCGCGGCGACGATCCAAGCGGTCGAGTTGATCCACCAGCAGATGGAAGCGCGCGGCCACAAGCTCAAAGTCATCGAGCTCGACTGGTTCTTGTGGCAGATCGGCGAAGACAACAAGGACTCGCTTCAACCGCACCACCGCACGCTCAGTATTTACTACTAAGCGGAGCTTACAAGTTCGCCATGATACGCAGATGCGTGACATGGAATGCACGCGCTTAAATATAGAGATGGATCACACGCGCGCCACGATGGGGATGATCAGGAACCTCAGACTCGGTTCACGTTACACGCTCGCTTCTTGCCCGACAGCATCACTGTCAGAAGTGCCGAGAGCCAATGCGCATACCTATCCGGAGCATATCTCACAAATCAGCAGAGTTGTCGTCATACGGGGCAGAACGAGTTCGAGCGATGCAACGATGGAGGCAAGACCACTTGCTCTTGGGCTCCCGTGGAGTTGAAAAACACCATGCGAAAGATACCTGTCGTGCTCCACTCGCACTTGGGTGCGCTCTGAATATTGGATACGTGGCGCTCAGTACCCGCGACAGCCTTCTGGCACCATCTTCGTCCATTTCGTGAGCGCATTTCCAGCGAGCACGACTTGCGTACTCTGTCAGATATGTAGCTATCGAGAAGAGCAACCACTGTCGTGTGTTTCCACGCCGTCGCGACCCGCTTCGCTTCCACGAGACAGCCCTGTTTTGAGTACTCACAGAGCGCTCGCATCGTCTCCACATTGCCATCCTTTGCAACTTTGAGCAACATCACGGGCGAGCACCCTTCGTCACGATTTAGACCGAGAAACTTGATCACGGCGCCATGATTGTTTATCGCGGCGCTGTCCATTGCGCGCTCGGTGCAGCCCTCGGTGCGATGGGTGTGCAAGAACGCGACAACGTCCAGATGTCCGCTCTGGGATGCATCGTCCATTGCACATGTAGTGCACCCTTCCGTGCGGTTGTGATGGAGGAATTGCACGACTCCAAGATGACCATGAGCAGCAGCACCATCCATGGCGTTTGCTGTGCATCCTTCTCTGCGATGCTCGTGGAGGAATTGGACCACGTCCAAATGATCGTACTTTGCCGCTTGGTCCATTTCACGAGGCGTGAAGGGATATCCGTGGTCGTGGAGCCACTTGACGACGCCGAGAGCGCTACTGCTCTCTCGCCAGTCGATATTCTGCACGCCGCAATTCAGCATCACGTCTGGACCGCAATTCGTCCTTAACCACTCCATAACGTCCACATGGCGCTTCAAAATCGCGTCTCGCATCAACCAGGCATCCCATACGAGCTGCTTGTCGTGGGCCGTCTGCTCGTGCAACCACAGCAGGATCTCCAAGCGTCCATACTTGACTGCTGTCACCACGACGCGATGGAATTGCAACTTTGGATTCGATCTGTGCAATGACTCTCGCTGCAAGGCATAGAGCGCTTTGAGAACGCGCATATCGTTTTTTTTGGATCGCCATGAGCGGCAGCACGCCACGCCACTGGCGGAACCACCGCGAGTACGTCGGCTTGTATCTCGGCTCCATGCGGCGCACAAAATCGAGCACGAGCCTCGGCACTTCAGGCATATGTTCGATGATATTTTCCAAGAGAACTGCGCTCGTGAGCACGTGCAGCGCAGCTGCTGCGTCCTGCTTCTCCACGCTTGCAGCGTGACGACGACGAGCGAGTCCTTCGTTGCGCAGCTGTATCTCTTGAGGACATACGTGTCCACCGTCGCGGTGCTGCGGCTCTGGCGCGGTCTCCATCGTCTCGTTATCGCGAGCTTCCAGCTGAAGGCTTCGGTTTGCTTCTCATCCGGGAAGGGCAAGACGGAGGGAGGGAGGGCGGGCGAGCAAGAAGAGCTCAACTGAGAATTCAGAGTGATGGTCCTGAGTTGTTTTCTCAGGCATTATCAGATTCCGGTTCAACTGGTGATGGGAAACCGGATCTTGAAAGGGCGCAGTGAAGGTCGCAGCATGCATTCCGCACGTGCCTTTTCGCGCAAAGTGGCTACATCTCAGTTACATAAGTCTCCAGTATACAGGATTGTGTTCGCTTGGTCTCTCCTTCGGTAAACTCCGCTGTGAGAAAACGAACTGCGCCAGCGAGAGCGCCAGAGTGAGTGTCAGCGTGCACGCGGGTCCTCAAGTGACGAATTGCACCTGATGACGACGAAATGCGCTGTTCAGCGGTCATGCTATGCGATCCGCGCAGAGGACTGAGACTCGAGCGCGCTGCCGTTCAAGTTGGCATAATTTCTTTACTACTTGAAAAAAATCGAACTTGAGGGAGCAGCAGAGTACCTTTCAAGAGTTGAGAGATCATTCCATCCAAATCCTGGCTCATTTGTTTTTCAGTCACGCAAACTTGAAGGTAAAGTCGACTCCTAGGTGCTCGAGAGAGCCTGCGATGCACACAGTGACCCAAAACACGAGCTTCGACTGCACGTGACGCCATTGTTTCTGGAGCACGAAGCCCAGTTGGGAAATCGCTGAGAGACCCAGCTTGCGTTGCAGAATTATGCTGAAAACCACCAATGACACAGCCTCGAGCATCGCGTAAAGCAGCACGCGGCTAATATCTCTTGTTATCGTGTCCGAGTCTTGATCTCGGAGCGCTGGGTAGAACCTGCGGTTGGGGAAATTGAAGGTGATGCCGATGTAGACACCTACAGCCAACAAAACAAGCAACATGTGCAAGATTGTCAGCGTTAATTCGAAACCGACGACGAGAATGAAGGCCACGTACTGTAGATAAGTGGGAGAATCACTTCTGCGTACTCCACTAACAGCAGGAACTCTGTTACATGCAGCAAATGCAGCATCTGACGCACGAATTCAAGGCGGCGGGGCTGGCTCATAGACAGCAGCAGCAGCTCGTCGTCCTTCGTCAGCTGCAATGTGAATGCTCCAGGTTGAAGCGTGTTTGCAGCCACTGGTTCAGGTGAGACCTGCTTGGGTTTTCTTCTCTTCTTTCGTGTGGCTCTACACGCACCATTGTGGCTGCATGGAGGCATCTTGCCAGACATTCCTGCAGTTGGCATCTCACCCTCTCTCACCTCACTTACCCGATTGTCGCTGCCTTGCTGCTCTGAGTCAAGAGAAGCCGACTGAGTCGGCCAAACTTGATGCGCAAAGTGGCGACTGTGCAGCCGAATTGAAGCATCTTGCTGTAAGCTCGAGTCGTTCTCGAGGAGGAACACCACAGCGTCAAAGTAGTTATGGATTTGTGCTCTGGGTTCTTCAGCTGCTTGACCGCACCATTTACTATTGGAACTGAGCGCGTCATCGTCGAGACATCCGCGGATCGTATTCAGGATTGCGTTCGCATCGTAGAGTGATACGCACGCGTGGAGGGAATCTGTCGCCATCAAGGTCATTGTCGTGGTAAGCGACCTAGACCCATGCAGGCAGTTTGCTACGAAGAGCGCGTGGAAACTTCGACGTTTAAGATAATGAACTCGGATCGGATGTCTTCGTGGTCGCGAACCAGGTAGCTCATCATATTCTTTGCTGTGAACTTCATAACAGGAAGTACGAGCGTGAACGCGGCTTGCCGCCATCCCGAGAACTTGTAGAAAGCGAAGGTGTACGCTGGATAGATGTAGACGAACGCCACCTGAGGTCCTATCAGGACACCGCACAAGTCCACATCTTTCTTCAGTCCCGGGTCGTTCGTCGTGTATTTTCGCCACCCGAGATGGAATGCGCACGTGGAGATCGCAAACGCGATCGGGCCACCCATTGCGAACGTAAAGGGCACCGGATATCCAACCCACCACGCCAGAGCAATCAACCACGAGGCGATTCCGATGGAATCAATCGCTGCGATGAACGCGATCTGGGCTGTCGTGGCCGGTAGCCGCTCGACAAAGTAGCAACACTGTTCAAGAGACGAAAACGCTACGATCCATCCTGTGGTGAATGTGCACACCCAGAAGAGGTGGCTGTCGCCGAGTCCCTTTTCCGATGGCTCTAATGGGATCAGGTCGGGCAGCACAGCCGCGACAAGACACGGAAGAGGTGTGAGGACCGCATACGCCGTCACGCTGATGCCGCTCGTGGTGTCAAGGTAGTGCTTCAAGTTTCGAAAGCGCTCGACCGAGTACTTGCCGTGGAGCTCGACTTGAAGCGCGTCCCATTTGTGAGTGAGCCACTGCCAGCATTCCTTGAGAGTCACCGTCGCCACCGGAGACGAAAAAGCGAAAGTGAGGTTGTTGAATGAACAAACTAGTGGGATCGCACATCACAGACGCGCCAAAATAAGGTCGTCGAAGGTGCGGATCAAGGATAGAATTGATGAACTCCAAAAGCGACAACGCAGCGTTACTTCGTGTGAAAGAATCGCAGTACCCTCAATCACAGACGCGCAACGTACTTCCGACTTTGGTTTCCAAGCTTATTTGGCTTGATAAACGGGGCGCATTCAGATTCAAAACGAGGGAATCGGTTCACTTTGTGCGTTCGTCAAGCAACAAGCTCTCGATGGCTTCATACGCTTGCTCCAGCTGTGCGCCAAAGTACTCGAGCGCGAGATTCGTGAGAAAGCCGACCTGACGTCCCTCGTCAGAGGACTTGGATACTACCAGAGGACTCATCTGCGTGCACGTTCGAACTTGCGTCACAGCGGCAGCATCGCTTGACGTGAAGACTGTCCACCCGCGCTCCTCCACTTGGAGCCCTGGCGTCTCAGATGAAGCGCAGTGGGAACCGTCCGTGTCCGAGATCGACTCCCACACAAACACGACGTGCTCGCCATCGACAAATCGTTTCATGACTGCGCGCGCAGTCATGTCCACGTGCATCCTCCTTCACGACATGGTCACAGCGTAATTCACTGCGAGAATGTCGTTTGCGCCTTCAAATCCCTGCACATATCACAATTAAGTAAGTTTGCACAAACGGCCAGTCGATACTGCGAAGAAAAAAAACAAAAAAAGCGCGTGAGCAGCCAAAACTCAGCCGTACGTACTCGATACACGTCGTGCTGAAGCTGCATGTACCCGGATGTGATGCAGCGCCAGGCGGTATCGCAAGTAGCCATCATGCCAAACGGCATTTCGCTCACACCTGTGAGCTCGGCGGACACTCTTTCTTCAACAGCGCCGTCGTCGTCTTCACTGCCGAGGTGACCGGGTCTGAGAGCCGAGCGCTTGAGGCGGGTGTCACGATGTCCGCACGGGGCCTCCAAGAGTCAGTTGCCGCGCAGCACGTCGCGGTAGCAGGCATAACTCTGGTCGATTTTCGCGAGAAGCGACTCAAAGATCGTGGCGTTTTCCTGGTCGCCGACGGCGCCAGTCATCCGCAGCGCATTGCAGGATCGCTTGGAGAGAAAGCTGTCATGCGTCTACCCACAAGCATCAATAGCGAACCACCGTGAGAATGCTGCTTTTGTACGACAGGGAAGACCAGAAGTCCCAATACCCACGTACCCACAGCCTCGGTCGCTTGTGCAGCAGTTTCTCTAGGCTTTGTGCCAGCCGGAGCTGCGCCATGAGCGACTCCTTCAGCTTTACATTCTCCAACTCGGCCTTGTGTCTCAATCGCTCTTGCCGATCAGCGAGCCGCCTCCACGTTGCATCGGAATTGCTGATAGTGTTTGTTGAAGACATTACTGTCTCTATCTCAGCATGCCACAAGTACGCGATCAATAGTCAGAACTGAGGGAAGTTGGCCCCTGTCGTACACACAAAATACAAACACAAGCCTTACTGCTGTGCTGTAGGTGGCGGAGCTCTCCCTGTAGCTCGCGGACGCGCTGACGAAGGTACTCGATCTCGGCCTTGGCGCGTCGGATTCCGGTCCGTGGACAGTGGCTTGGCCCCGCGCTGTTGTTCACCTGCGCAGACAACCGCAGGAGCGCCACCTTGCTCCCCAGCATTGCGATCGCTACTGGGCGCAGTCTCCACGCTCTGGCCGCACATTTCGTGCGGGTCGCTCAGTACTATCGACACAGCATCCTCTTCGCTTGTGGCATCGTTAGGCAGCAACTCGCGCAGCAATTCGTCGACCGAGGCGGCCGTCTCACTCGGCCCCAGCAGCGCCAGCGGAGCGCAAAACTCGCCATCGGCAGCGACACACGCATCCAGCGGCAGGAGGTCGATCGGTTTGCCCCACGCTGCGCTCCCCACGCCCGCGGTATCTGTGCCGTCCTCGCCGGCTTCGGCGCAGCGCGCAGCGTCCCCATTCGTACCCATT
>JAADVP010000280.1:0-27486 GCA_023335675.1 Globisporangium solare | reverse complement strand
TTAACGTCAGCGCCGCCAAGGGCCTACAGGGCGTCCTGAAGTCCAATTTGGGTGCGTAGGATCCCGTTGGTCGATGCGGCAGCAACGCAAGGGAGGAAGGCGCGGTGTTTGCTGTATGAAAGGAGAGGAAAGCGCTAATGACGCTCGAATGCGTGTGTAGGTCCTCGCGGTACGCTCAAGATGCTTGTCGGAGGCGCCGGCCAAATCAAGCTCACCAAGGACGGCAACGTGCTGCTGCATGAGATGCAGATCCAGCACCCGACGGCGGCGCTGATCGCGCGTGCCGCCACGGCCCAAGATGACATCACGGTACGGCATGCGTTCCTGCGTTGATTCGCTTCTATGGCGCATCCATTATGATTGCTGTCATGAATCTTTTTGCACTTGGACTGACGCTGGGTGCTGGTGTGCGATACTGCAGGGCGATGGTACCACCTCGACGGTGCTTTTCATTGGCGAATTGCTCAAGCAAGCCGAGCGGTTCCTCGCCGACGGTTTGCACCCGCGTATCCTCGCGGAGGGCTTTGAGCTCGCCAAGGACGAGACTCTGCGCATCCTCGAGACGTTGAAGGTCGCGAACAAGGACATTCTGAAGGACCGGGAGTTGCTCTGCTCCGTCGCGCGCACGTCGCTCCGCACCAAGTTGGACCAGAAGGTATGTTGCACGTCCAGTTCTTGCGCGTATTCGTCCATGTTGATCACAAGTACCCATCGGACATTCTGTGTCGCTTGCTGCAGCTCGCGGATCAATTGACGGAAATCGTCACTGACGCCGTGCTGACCATCGCGCAACCTGGTCGCCCAGTCGACCTGCACATGATTGAAATCATGCACGTACGTACTCTTCTATTCTCCTTTCCCCCCTCTTTTTCTCTTTATCTGCGTGCGTTGGAAGAAAGTTGAGCCTTAAAGCTCGCTTTTATATTTTGATGTGTGTTTCCAGATGATGCACCAAAGCAGCAGCGATACCCGCTTGATCAAGGGCCTCGTGCTCGACCACGGCTCGCGCCACCCAGACATGCCGACGTCGTTGGAGAACTGCTACATCATGACGTGCAACGTGTCGCTCGAGTACGAGAAGAGCGAAGTGAACTCGGGTTTCTTCTACAACAGCGCCGAGCAACGCGAGAAGATGGTCGAAGCCGAGCGCAAGTTCACGGACGACAAGGTCAAGCAGATCATCGAGCTCAAGCGCGAGTTGTGCACGGACGAGAACAAGAACTTTGTGATCGTGAACCAGAAGGGCATTGACCCGCTCTCGCTCGACATGCTCGCGAAGGAAGGCATCCTGGCGCTGCGTCGCGCCAAGCGCCGCAATATGGAGCGTCTCACGTTGGCGTGCGGCGGCATGCCGATCAACTCGACCGAAGACATGGACGAGTCGATGCTCGGCTGGGCCGGCAAGGTGTACGAGCAGACGCTCGGCGAAGAGCGCTACACGTTCGTGGAAGACGTCAAGCACCCACAGTCGTGCTCGATCTTGATCAAGGGTCCAAACGAGCACACGATTGCACAGATCAAGGACGCGATCCGCGACGGCATCCGTGCCGTGAACAACGCCATCGAGGACCAAGGTGTCGTGCCTGGCGCGGCCGCGTTCGAGCTGGCGGCCCACGAAGCGCTGAACCAGTACCGCGGCTCGGTCAAGGGCCGCGCCAAGTTGGGCGTCCAGGCGTTCGCGGATGCGTTGCTGGTGATCCCAAAGGTGCTGGCCGAGAACTCGGGCTTGGACGTGCAAGACACGCTGATCGCCGTGCAGGAGGAGCACGCGAACTCGGGCGAAGCCGTCGGCATTGACTTATTCACAGGCGAACCGATGCTGCCGGCGCAGGAGGGCATCTGGGACAACTACCGCGTCAAGCGCCAGTTCATCCACTTGGCGACCACGCTCGCGTCGCAGTTGCTGCTCGTCGACGAAGTCATGCGCGCCGGCAAGAAGATGGGCGGCGGTGGCGGCATGCAGCCCGAGGAATAAGCGACGGACGCTTTAGTGCGTAGTAATTTTTACTTTTCTAGCGATAAATAAGGGAGCGACAGAGAGAAAGAGAAAGAAAGAGAGAAAACAATACAAACCAAAGCATTTTCTACATACGACAACAATGCCAAACGACATGCGGAATCTCATTATATATTGAGCGCATGAATAGCTTTCAACGACGACGCAGGAACAGCAAATAAAACACGACGATGTCTGTGATCGCAAGCAGGATAATGATAAACCACAAAAACACCTGCATGTGCATCCAACAGCACACAAGCGCAATCAGCTCATTAGATCCTGCAGCATCCAAAGCCTATACCCGCTGCCATTCGATTGCAATGTGGATGCATTCAGCATACCTTGCGGCGATATGACCGGTCGGCGATCTTCTTGAGCAGCAAGCGCACTTCGCCCGTGATGTTCGACGTTTCGTGGAGCATGCCCTTCATATCCTGCATCTGCGACCGCTGCAACTCCAGGTCCACGAGCACGTTTCGCGCCACTTCCTCGGACTCGTGCATGACGTTCTTCGTGTGCTCGATCTTGTCCGACTGGCGCAGCAGCGTTTGCACCGACTGATTCGTGCACATCACATCACAGTCAAGCAAGCACACACATGATATGAGTTCCGCGCGTTCACACCAATGCAACACAGCCATCATTATTGCAGGGTAGTTTTGCATCACTCAGCTGTCGCTGCGCAAGACGAGCGCAGCTGCGGAATGAGCACGCGCCATTGTCAATCACCAGCACACGCACATACCTGGTCACTGGAGAACGTGCTGTAGTTGTTCATGTTCGGGTTCGCGTCAGTACCAGGATACTTGCTGTCTGCGGACGTGGGGCTGCGGCTCTTCAGGTCGCGTCCGTTGGCGCTCCCATTGCCGCTGCTGCCCGTGTCGCTCAGGTGGAGATCGCGGAAGCTGCCGTGCATCCTGGTGCTCGGATCTTCTTCTCTGCTTATGGTGCGTCCTTTTTTCCGCCTTTGAGCCACTTGGCGCTGCTGCTGCTGGTCTGGTCGACCCTCCACAAAAAAGAATGAATCAGGAACACATATATAAGGTATCCCACATTATGTAGATAGATTCGTATTGAGTAGAGTGTACCACGCTATTTGCGGGTCTGCATGAGTGGAAAGAGTGCGCGTGTGCTGCATATTGCGGCGAGATGAGCTTCGGGAAGACCAACTACCGCTCTGGCGGCACGCGCGGCGGCGCCGATCGTACGTGCTGAGCAGCGCTGCATCGCATGCCATAGACGATACCGCCTGTGCTATTACGCACCTGCGCTAACGCTGTGTGTGTGTGTCGTTATTGGGTCTCTTCTGTGCGCTAAAACAGAGTTCAAGTGGGAGGACGTGAAGAACGACAAGCACCGTGAAAACTATCTGGGGCATTCGCTGCAAGCGCCTGTGGGGCGATGGCAAAAGGGTATGAGCGCATGCGCGCTATCGCAAACCTCCATAAGCACGCTGTTGAACTATAGCTAAGCGTGTTCGGTGTTGGTTTGGATCCGCGACAGGGAAGGACTTGACGTGGTACGCGAAGACGAGCAAAGAGCAGCGCGCGTTGGAGCTCAAGCAGGAAGTCCTGCTGGCCAAGCAACGCGACGAAGATATGATGAACGAAGCACTGTACGTGGTGCCGTTGTTGTGCGCGATAATGACGGACGGGTACTCATTGTTGCTGCTGCTGTGTTGCCTGCTGTATTATTGTAGGGGCCTTGCGCCGCGTCGCCGTCACGAGCCGACGGGACAATTGGATGCTTCCGAGATGAAAGAGCTGCTAAAACGCGGCGAGTCGGAGCGCGATGGCATGGACACGGAGCGGGTCGAAGGTCTTGGAGCCGCTCCGGTCGCCACTGGAGTCGAAACCGGTCCGAAGAAGACACTCGCGGAGCGATACAAGGAAACGCTGGAATCGGGGAAGCAGGACACAACGTTTGCGCTCCCAGGAACAATCGATGCGTCAGTTGTTACTGGAGACGCAGCGCATGAGAGAGAATCATCAAAAGAGAGGAAAGCGAGAAAAGCAGCAAAGAAGCAGCAGCGGAAGGAGGAGAAGAAAGCCAAGAAGGAGCACAAGAAAGAGCGGAAGGAAAAGAAGCACTCCGGCGCATCGCTCTCGCACCGCTCGAGTCGAAAGTACAGCAGTGACGATGACGAGCGAAAGCGCGTTGCCGATCGGGGGAACGACCGCTCGAGATCGCGCTCTCGTGGCCGCAAGATTGAAGTCTCTCGGTCGGCTTCACGGCCACCGTCGAGAGGAAAGTCGTCTCGCCAGCGCTCGCGTTCGCGCTCTAGGGATCGAGGCAGAGACCGAGCGTCCGATGCGCGTGGGTCTTCGCGCCGCACGCTGCGTTCGCGCTCTCGCTCGCCATCGCCACGTGGTGCCCATACGTCGCCCTCGAGTCGACGCCGCGATCGCTCGCGTTCGTACTCTCCAGAGAGTCGACATGACCGAAGAAGATACGAGAGACGCCGCTCGCGGTCCAGATCGAGATCGGCGCGCAGACATTAGATGCAGCGAGCGGAGATGGTGGGTATGGCGGCGATACCAAGTATACTTTCTCTCTTTTTTCTTCTTCTTTTATACCCGTAAAGATGCAATTGGGCCTTCTTGCACCAAGAGCGTTCTTTGTCTGTTTTCTAGTCTTCTATGTGTATATACGGTTCTGATATTGTGCTGCTTTCCCCAAGCGTTGCCGTCTTATTAGTCGGACTTGGAGGATGTGTGCGCTTTCTTCTGTCGCCCACAGCGCTCCGAGTTGCCGTCTTTGAGCGCGTACGCAGGGAGGTAGTGGCCCTCGGAATCTCCCTCTTTTTGCCAAAGCGCTGGGTTCTGCACCGTGTCGTAAATATTGCCCAGCGACGTGTACCTGCACGCATCGAAGTTCAACCATCAGTTAGCATTCGCTTGCACCTCGTCGTGTAGCACAGTTACGCAATACGCGTAGCACCAGCTTCCGCAATCCCGTACCCGTGGTCGTAGAGGTCGCAGTATTCTAACTTGCAATCGCGCAGGAAGCTCCAGACGTCGGCGTACGTCCATCGCAGGATCGGGTTCACGCGCAGGAATGCGGGCCACCCAGGTGTACTTGGCGAGTAATGCTCCAAGTCCTCTGTGTGCGGGTCGCCGCCGCGCACCCCCATGTAGATGCCCTTGATGCCCAGCTTCTCCAGAATATCCTTCACGCCCTCGACAAACGAGCACTTGTACACGTGGCAGTTCAGCGAGTACTTGGCGACGCACAGTTCGATGAAATCGCGCACTTCCGGGAACTGATCGTGCGAGTCAAAGTACATCACCGGCACGCGCTTCATGGCCTGCTCCACGCGCGCCTCCAGGTCGTCTTCATCGAGAAGCGCGGGGCTCACAAAGCATTGACGCGGCGATGTCACCGTCTTGGCACTGCTGCTGCTGCTGGATGCTTCCAAGCGCGTCTTCTCCACGAGTTGCGCTTCCTCGAGCACGCGCTTCGCGACGACGATGCGCAGCAAATGCAGCACGACGGTCGAGTCCTTGCCTCCGTTGAAGCTAAAGCAGACGCCCTCGAGCCCGAAGATATCGATCGCGCGGTGGATCACGTCCAACGCCTTCTGCACGCGCGCACGCGTGTCTGCGTCCACGCCCGCGTAGAAGGCGTCGAAGTGCTGGATCGTCTCGCGGACGCGCGTGCGGGTGGCCACCATTTTGTCTGTCGCTAGCGTCGCTCGTGCGTCTGCAGGGGTTGCTCGCCTGCTTGCTTCCTTCCGTCGTGGTGCGAAATGCGCACGTCAAACGTCCGAAACGTTAATCACTTTGATTAGCTAAAACTCGTGTCGTGTCTTCAAATTCAGCCAATGGTATTTGACTTTTTTCTTTACAGGACGGCCTTGTACTGAAGGCATTGACTCTCTGTCAAGGTTGTTAAATTGTCGCGGCTATAAAAATTCGGAGTTCTTTCGGTTCAGCTGCAAAGTTCGGAAGCGTACTTAATTGCAAGGAGTCGTTGTCAAAAAATTTTTTGACACGCGCGCGATTCGCAAACACTCGTCTATTGTGCACAGTACAGCTCTTGTGTTCATTCATTCACATTGCATTAATGGCGCAGTGGACCATGTTGGTTTACCTGCACGGGGATGCTCGAGGTGTTAGTTCTCAACGATGTGCAAAGAGCGACTCTACGACCGATGACACATTCTCGAGGCTATTGTTGATGAACCCCCGGTGCACGCGCACTGACTGCTTGTTCATACTCTACTTTGTACCCAGCAGAGAACCACTCTGGCTTACGCGAACGCGACGTTGTGCTCGTGCGCTTCAACTTGCGGGTCTTGTCAGCGGCGCTTGACTACAGTGCCTGATACAGTAATGCGGAATCCTGGGTTGTCTGGGAGCTTCTCTAGAACATGTGAGATTGGAGCCTACATGCTTTTGGTGTTCTCATACACGAAGGACATCATAACCGTAGCTGTACAGTAGTAGTCTGCACGCGAGCAGACAGCGACCACTTTTCTCTTCACCGTAGCCGTCATCGCCAGCGGCGTCTGGCTTCCGGATAAAGTGCAGCACCCAAGCAGTGCCTGCATGTTCTTCACACGACACGCGCGAAGGTTTCTTTGCGATCGGCGTATGTACAACTGTGCTTGGAATGCGCATGCGCATATGCCTCGCTTGCAACGCGCGCTTCCATGGCCAATCTCCGTCATGCGCAATAATAATAATATTAATGACGGACAGCGCCCACGCGAGCGGAGGCAACTTTCCTCGGCTCGCGTTCCTCAGGAAAGCGATTGCAGTTTTTTTGGCAGAACATTCCCGAGAACCATGCAGGCGCAGCATCTGGCGGCAGCACTCCCACACCTCCGCTCTTTACCGTGGAAGCATTTCCACGCGCAATCGCGCCGTGAGAGCGCATCTGTGTCGTGTGGTCCAGCTGGGCACTCTGACTTTATCTGCCGTGTGACGTTAAACGCATGAAACACCCACGGCAGCGCAATGATTGGTTTGTCAATCAGATAAAAATGGGTGTCTATTTCGGTTTGGACAGTGACAGTTGGCTTCAACATTGACTTAACTGGACTGGCTTTTCATGGTAAAGGCTGTTCGTCGGACCGACTATTTCGGTCCAGCTGATGCGCACCAGATGGGCCCGTAGAGGATCCACTTTGGCGTTCTCGAGTGGTGACTCTGGCGCGGCCTTCTACTGCTCATGCGGCTGCAGTACGTGGCTATGCTGCAGAGCACGGGCGGATGATCACCGCCCCATCAGAACGCGCGTCTCTCTACTCTCATTCTCCATTTTGCTTCCTCGTGAGCACGATCCCAGCCATCAACGGACAGCAACGAACTTCATCGGCAAAGTTCTTCCAGCGCTCGTACGATCGATCATCCAATGGTGTTTGCCTGCGTCAAGAAGATCACAGTCGCCGTCGCGGTCGTCGCCGCGCTGACTGCTCACAGCGCCGAGGCGACGTTCGGGGGCGCGTACGGCGGCAACAACGCCGCCCAGATTGGCTTTAGCGGCGGCTTTAACGGCTTCCCACCCATGGGCGGTAACAGCAATGGGTATAACAACAACGGCAACGGCAATGGCAACAGCTACGGGAACGCTGGTTTGACCGGCAAGAACCTTCGCGGTCCCGTCGTAGAAACCCCAAAGACCGTCGCGACCCCAGTTGCCGCCAGCAGCAGCGGCAACAGCAACAGCAACAACTCGCCACAACAGAGCGTCTACGACTCGTCGACTTCTAACAAGCAGCCATCGATCCCGGTCGTGGTCACTGCGCCACCAGCTGCGACTCCGACTGCGGACTCGTCGACTTCGATCAAGAAGCCTTCGGATCCAGTCGTGCCGCCAGCCGCAACTCCTACTGGCCCTGGGCCTTTCTCGACGGCGAACAAGCCGACGGACGGCAACCCAGCCGCGCAGTACCAGTACCCGTCGAAGGAACCGACGACGACCAAGCCATGCACAAAGGTTCCGGTCGTTGCGACGCCGATTCCTTCGACCAAGTCGACTACGCCGCCTGTCCCAACCACTGCCACTCCAAAGATCACTCCAGCGCCAACTACCAAGACTCCAGAGCAGACCCCTGCTCCAACGACTCCGAAGAAGACCCCAGCTCCAACTACTGAGGCTCCGAAGGAAACCCCAGCACCGACCACGGAAGCGCCAAAACAAACGCCAGCTCCAACCACTGAGGCGCCGAAGCAAACGCCAGCTCCGACCACTGAGGCGCCGAAGCAAACGCCAGCTCCAACCACTGAGGTGCCGAAGCAAACCCCAGCTCCGACTCCAGCTACGACCACCCCAGCTGCGACAACTGAAGCTCCAAAGGCTACCCCTGCTGCCACCACACCTCAGAAGCCGCCGACTCCTGCTGCAACCACCCCGCCGACTAACACTGGTGGCAATGGCCCAAAGCCACCAGCTCCTCAAGCTACCCCTGCGGCAACGGCACCAGCTCCAAAGGCTACCCCTGCTGCCACCACACCTCAGAAGCCGCCAACTCCTGCTGCGACTACCCCGCAGAAGCCACCAACTCCTCCGGCAACGCCACAAAATCCGCCAGCCAACACCGGTGGAAACGGTCCAAACCCTCCAGCTCCGCAAGCCACTCCAGCAGCGACGACGCCAACAGGCGGTGCTAAGGGTCCATCGCCGACTCCTGCTGCTTCGCAACCCACTCAAGTCAAGGTGCCTGGGGCTCCTGCGCCAGCTGCGACGCCAGCGAGCTCGACCACGAAGAGCACCGGCGGAGCCGCTCCAGCACCAACTCCAGCCGCGTCCAAGCCAAACGGGAATGCTGACGTCCCAGGCGCTGTCCACGGGTACACTGAGAACGACAGCCCGAAGCAGGAGATGCCCGTCGGGAAGGCTCCAGCGCCAACTCCAGCGGCATCGGCTCCAAAGATGACTGCTACTGACGATGACGATGACCACCGACTCTGTGTGTAAGCAGCAGTTGGTCTTTTTTTCCAAAGGGAAAATGCGTTTTCTTTCGTGCGTATAGATGTCTCTCGTAGTGTGGATGCAAGGGTCCATCCATGATGGGCTTGTCGTAAAAACAAACAAATGTACTTACAGTCTGCTTTAGAATCGCAGTGTGTCGCTCTCTCAAAGTTCCCAATTCGCCTGCGTTAATTCTCGAGGCTTTTTCTCGCGTCCCGATCGTGCTGCGAGAGAAACCGTATGCGGCCTAGAAGAACACGACGACGGCCGAGATGTTGTCGCAGCTTTTCCGCGCCATCGCTTCTTCGACGACGACGCGCGCGGCGTTTTCGCGCTGACTCTGCGGCAGCTTTGCGACCAGATCGACCACTTCCTGGTTGCTCAGCTCGTCCCACACGCCATCGCACGCGAGCACGAGAAACGGGTACTCGTGCGCTGGCTCAAGTCTGATAGGTACGAATTTATACATACACAACACAGCGAGCATGCAAATGACGATCAGTCTGCTGTCGAGTGAAAACAATATATAAAACGAACGCGCAGCAGCATACCGGGTGACACTCGTCGTGGGTCTGGCGATGACAAACTGCTTGAGATCTCTGTCGCCAAAGCTCCTGATCGCATGAAGAATACGAGCACGGGAATATGAAAAATACAGCAACAACAACAAAAAGATGAGCCCTATGCGAGACCGTGCATGCTGCAACCATTTTGATTCAAAGACGAACCTGGACACCGCCAGGACCCCCGAGACGCGGTGCTGCACCACGAACCCTCCGTGGTTGACGATGCGCGCAGTCTCGTCCGGATCGTCCGCTTTGTGGTCTTTCGTGAGCTGGACCGCGGTCCCATTGTGGCAGATCACCGCACGACTGCAGTGATTACAACGAACGAAGGTCGACGCCGTCAGCAAACGGCAAAGTCCTCCCTTGTTCTGCGCACACTACTGCTCACCTGTCGCCGACGTTGGACGTGAAGAGCGTGCGCCCTTCGCCCTGCTCAAGCAGCAGCGCCGTGACGGCCGTCGAGCCCACGGAGCCCGAGAACGACTGGCAGCACTCGAGATCCGTGATCACGTACGCCCTGCAGAGAACGGGCCGTTAGGAAGAGTGGACCGCAAGCGTCCTGCGCTGAGCAATTATGGGGATGCACCGCTCTATCCGCTGCTCGACCGTGCTCCCGTCGTCAGGAAGCTGCAGCTCCGTGGCCAGGTTCTCATGCAGCGCGCGCTGCAAGTACACGGAAACGTCTCGTCCTGCGCGGGCGGCATTAGTTTTTTTTTCTGCCTGTGAATCCCCGTACGAAGACCAGGATGAAGCTCGCGCATCCACCGACCTCCGTGGCCGTCGTAGACGGCAAAGAACCCGTTCTGTGGGTTCAGCAGCAGCGCATCGACGACGCGCACCGTGTCTTCCATCGTCTTGCGGTTCTCGGGGTTCTACAGCAGCGGCCACGCATCGCGCGCGCGCATTAGAGCGCGTCCTCCTATTGTTGGACGCAAGGCGGGAATGCGCTGTGTTGTGTACCATCTCCTCGTACACGCTCACGCATTGGCAGCAGTGGAACGCGCGCGCCATCTTGCTGCGCGTCGTGGCCTGCGCATGCAAGCAGAGAATGGGGCGTCAGCGACAGTGTACAAAGTGCATACGCGCGCCAGGTACATTGTTGTTCCCCACCGTTTCCCTGTTGAAAAAATGGACTTCCAACCAGTGTATATATAGAGATTTGTATCAAGACTATCAGCATCATGTCCATACCAATAAAATAAATGAATAGAACGCTCGCATAATACGATTCAATTGTTGTGAAAATGCCATGGCGCCACGACACACGAGCCAGCCAGCAAGCAAGCAAGCCGCCTCTCCTTTTTGATTACGTCCGCGTTCGACATCCGCTTAGAGCTCTACACGAAATAATCCTATCTGCGATCACAAACCTAAACGAAATACAGACGCGCTGCACAGAGAAGCGAGCGAACCGACCAGCCGAAGCAGCGCGCGCGGCCCCACGAGCGCATTAAGCCATTTGCGAACCGAGGCCGACACGAGGACGCCATCACGACGCGCAGCGACGCGTCTAACGGTAGCGGCGGAGCGACAAGGTGTTGCGGCGCTTCCAGTTCTGGCGGTGCGACGAACCCTGGATCTTGTTGGCGCGGTGGCCACGCTTGCGGAGACCACGGCCCTGGCGACCAGCCGACGTGAGGCCACGCTGCTGGCGGCCCTTGTGCACGGCGTTCGCGATCCAGTTGATGCGAGGGTCGCGACGGATTGTCTTGTGCGAGTAGTCGACGAGGATCACCTCGAAGTACTTGTACGTCGCGTCCTGGTTCACCCAGTACGAGTTGAGCACGCGCAAGTTCGTGAACTTGTTGCCCGCACGCTCCTCGGCCACCGAGCGCAGGTTGCGCTCGAACTTGAGCTGGTTGATACCGTGGTGCTTTGGCTTACCGTACACAATACCCTTCGAGTTCGGGCGCTTGCGGCCACCGCGGCGCACAGCCACACGCGCGACGACATAGCCCTGCTTGGCCTTGTACCCGAGACGGCGGGCCTTGTCCACACGGGTTGGGCCGTTCACGCGGTGGATCACTGGCAGCTGGCGGTACTCCCACGCACGCACACGGAGCAGGAAACGGAGCACATCCGACTGCTTGCGCTTCCACAATTCTTCCAAATACTTGTAGGCACCCATGATTCCTGGCTTGGCTTAAAAGGCTAAATGACCGCCGCTATCACGCGCTGCCATTCTCCTTTCATAACGAACGCCCGCCCGCCCTTCACAGCCAACCAGCCATTCATTTTTCAGTTTTTGTACCGGTACGGGGTCGAGGAAAGGATCGGTATACCGGTACTCGAAAGCGGTTTTTTTTGCGTGCGTTCGTGCGGCCTGGTGCATTCGTACCTAACCAACTTTGGAAGAGGTTTACTCCTGTAGGAACCGGTATTCTTTTGTTGCTAGTACTCGTACTTTGTGTGGCGGCGTCGAACTTGAAGTGCTCCTTTTAAGTGCGAATGTCGGGCCGTCTTCTTATCATTCGTCCACGATGCGGTGCTTCTAATCAGTCGATATGTGTCTGTGAAGGAGCTCTTCAGTTCCAGATCGGCATTAAAGAGAGCGTGTGCTTGTGCGATGTCGATGTTCCTTGTGCGTCACGCGAGAACCAGCAACAGCGTCATCACGCGCCGCACTGCGCTGAGCGCGTTGACCCGTGGCCGAGCGTTCAGCGTCGTGTCATCTGACACGGCGGCTCCGCAGTTCAAAGTGGAGCTGCTCGACGGCGACCACACCGGCGTCGCGCTGTTCACGATGAACCGCCCCGACGCACGCAACGCGCTCGGCAAGCAGATGATGGTCGAGTTCCGCCAGGCGATGGACAAGGTCCGCTTCGACACGAGCGTGCGCGTCGTGGTCCTCCAGAGCACTGTGCCAAAAGGTAGCGAGCGCTTAGCGAGCAATGAGGCAATGACGAGAAGCGGGCTGACTGACAGAGGCATGCTTTTTTATTATTATCTTCAGTGTTTTGCGCAGGTGCTGACTTGAAGGAGCGCATCAAGATGACTCCAGAAGAGGTGCGGGGGCTGTGGAAATTATAGTCGATTTGCTGCAGTGGTCAGGAAGCGGGTCCATGTGATTCTGACTCGTCTACATATGCATACGCGTCGTTGTCAGGCTGCAGCAACTGTCTTTGGTCTTCGAAGCGGCTTCATCGAGCTGGAGCAGCTCCCTATGCCTACGATCGCTGCCATTGAAGGTGCGGCTTTGGGCGGCGGTCTGGAGATGGCTCTTTCGTGCGACTTCCGCATCGCGGGAGCGAAGGCGCTTCTTGGATGTCCAGAGACCTCGCTGGCGATCATCCCCGGCGCAGGCGGCACTCAACGTCTCCCACGTCTGATTGGTACGAAGCATTCGCGATTATTTCTCGATCATTACGATCGAATGCTAATATTGTTTTTCTCTCTCTCGTTGTGTATGCTACTTGTAGGCCTCTCGAAGGCGAAAGAACTGATCTACACGAGCCGCCGCATCGGCGCTGACGCTGCCGAAAAGATCGGTCTTGTCGACTACGCGGTGGACGAAAGCAAGGCGCTGGACAAAGCGCTCGAGCTGGCGCGTGAGATTCTGCCGAACGGACCGATCGGTGTGCGGATGGCGAAGGAGGCGATCACCAAGGGATTCGAAGTCGACCAGGCCACGGGCATGGCGATCGAGCGCGCGTGCTACGCGCAAGTGATCCCGACAAAAGACCGTCTCGAGGGTCTGCAGGCGTTCCGAGAGAAGCGCAAGCCGAGCTACAAAGGAGAATAAACGACCCCGATCCTTTGCTGTTTGTCGCTGTAATACACGTAAAAAAGATTCGCTTTCATTGACGCTTCACTGCAGTTTTCTCTCCTGTCGATGCTGGGTTTACAAGTGCAGAAATCTCCCACAGCATCAGTGTTGAGACCCGCTCGTATTGGAAGATATGGGGGATGTCCGTGACTGGAATCGAACGTGCCACAAACAGTGGCGTTGAAGACGTTCGTCGACCTGAATCCGAACTTTTGCTTGCCTCTTGTGTCTCGCGTCTGGCTTCGTTAGCACCGCACAAACAGCAAGTCACTTGATTGGCTTCCGTAGCACTCACGAGAACGTGGTGTGCTCGATCGTGGTGGCACAGATGCTCCTGGAAAGTGTCGAAGCCCAACGAAATCGTGGCCATCGCGTACGCTGATAACACGACTCGCTTCTCCAGCGTCACGATCGCAGTTAGTCGCGAGTTGTCGAGCATCAGCTCGGACAGAGCAGCCATGAACGCGTCCGCTGTTTCGTCGTCGTAAAACACGTCGCTGGGAAACACAAAAAAGTCGCGATAGAAGGTGAGTAGCTCCATTACACACGCTTAACGTGTTGTCCAGAGCATGACGCGACTTACCTCGCGATGATTGTGTCGATTGTGGCGACTTCTTCATTATCACGACGCGTCCAGTGAAAGTCACGAGGGATGTCCTCTGGCACATCCATGAACTTGGATACCCAGTCAAAGTATCGGAGTCGAAGGTTGCCCTGAGCGCAGACGATGAGTAAGCTTCACGGCAACGCCACACGCGTTATGGAGCCACCGCTGACCCAATTATTCGCACATGGTGGTTGCGATCGACGTTTCGCTGCGTCAACTCCAGGGCCGCGACATCCGCACCAGTTGCGTAGACCAAGCGCGCAAATCGCGACGCCACGATCGCAGCAAACCCTATGGAGCAGCAGCAAAACACACACACACACATCGTGAGCAACACGGACACACATTCCGGACAGACGATTCAGGATGGCGATAGTCGTCGTACCGGTCCCGCAGCCTAGCTCCACGACCGTGTTCCCAGCGAAGCGGTGCTACATAAAATAACACACACCGTATACGAGTTACGAGCACAGCTAACAAAAAAGAGAAACGAGACTGCAGCAGCACTATGCAAGCGCGTTATTACTCACTGGCGTGGCGTACACGTACTCTGCGAGCAGCAGCGCGGCGCGCCAGATCTGGCACCCTGCGGTGTCCCACGCCATCGCTGCTCGCCGCACTTCAATCCGAAACGTGCGCTTGGCGTCGTCGTCTTCTTCTTCTCGTGGGACTCGTCTCCGCTTCGTTGTCCGTCTCGGGACATCGAGATCGCCATCGCTGTCTTCGCATGCTTTTGCCACCGTCGCCACTGGTTTCCCACACGTCATCTTGCTCTCGTGGGCGTCTGGCGCCGTCATGCACAGTGTGTAGATCGCAAAGTCACTTTGCTGCGCGAACGAAACGATTGATTAGTTAGTGCGCAGGATCTCGCGACGAAGGGAGCAAACACACAAGAGAGCTGCGTAAGCGCACACCATCGCCAGGCAGCGCTTCAGTGTCGCTGCGACCTGCTGGTGGCGGCGGCGGCGCACTCGCAGCATGCTCCGCCAGCTCCAGCTCCACTTCAGAGAGCACGCGATGTGCATGGTCGTCGTCCATATTGTCGATCCCAAAAAGGCTGCAAATGATTAGTCGAGGAGCATTTTTGATTGGCTAAATCCAAAACGTTTGTTGATGGCGCAAATACGCGCATTTGATTCGCTACATGTGCTTTACAAATTACGATTATTGGCCAAAAAAGTCCATTTAGCACCACTCATATCTCTCACAGCAGGAATGTTTGCTGCCTAGTCATTCGTGCTCCAGAGCGATCGGTGTCCATTCTGGTATTCGCCCCACATCGATCCCCGTGTTCACGATGCTGCGCAGCGCTGTCTCCCGCGGCGTGTTCGCCGCCCAGGCCGCCAAGCGCGTGGCGACCACGACGTCGTCGCTCCCAGTGATGCGCGCGGCGTTCGCGTCGGGCGCCAAGTCGCCGTTCCTGAAGTCCATGCAGGTCCACGCGTTCGCGTCGGTGCCGGCCAAGGACGAGGACAAGGACGCTGCGTCGCCAGCAAAGACGTTCGAGGAGCTGCTCAAGGAGAACGAAGAGCTGCGCAAGGAGGTCGCGGATCTCAAGGAGAAGGTGAAGAACAAGCCGGGCAAGTTCATGGCTGTGATCTCGCAGTTCGGCTTGCCGTTCGTGGTGTGGTGGATGACGCTGTACGTCGGCACGGGTGTCGGTCTCTATGTCGCGTTCGACACCGGGCTGATCGCCGGCTCCGATGCGATTGATTTCATCATGTCGTTGGGACTTGACAAGTTCATTGACCCGCAGAATCTGGACCCGAAGTACGGCAACATGGCGCTCGCTGTGGTGCTGAACGAGTGCATCGAGCCGATTCGCTTCCCACTTGCTTTGGCGACGATCCCAACCGTGAAGCGCATCTTCTCCAAGGACAAGCCTGCTGAGGCGAAGCAGTAAGGAGAACTTCTAGAAGATGAGTAGCGCCGCGAGGCTGCGACCACAGTTGCATGTGTACATTGGCTGTTATTGCTTGGAAAGCTCCCTCCTGTCTTGGTTGAGTTTTGCAGAGAGGTTTCTGGAAGAAGCAGCAATTAATGACATCAATACAGAGCGTAGAATCAATCAGCCAATCAGTCAGTAGTCACCTTGAATTCATGTTCATTTTTGGATGCGACTCTACGACGAACTTGCCATCAACAAGCATGGCGCGTCGACCGACTCAAGGCGCACGCGCGTGATGCGAGTGCCTACAAAAATGGCATCCACCCAATGTACATCTGCGCGAGGTTTTCGTGGGACGTTGCTTCGTGGATCAGTTTGTCGACTTGGCCCTGGACAGAAAGCGGCAGCGTCTCGTTCTCGGGCAAAATGCTCCGATGCGACGACGAGACGTGCGGCCGGATCGCGTCGCCCAAGTTGTAGATCCCGCGCAGACGATCGTCGATGGTCTTCAAGATGATCCGGGTCTCCTCTTTGCTGCGGTCATTCGAGATATCTGCAATGCTCCGAGTAGCAGACGGCGCTCCAGCGGCACTTTGAGTCGCCTTGCCTTTGCGACCCCACTCGACCAGTGGGTCGTGAATGAACGACTCGAGCACGCTTCGCAAGGTTTCCTTGTTCTCGCGTAGCAAGTGCATCGTGACTTCGCAAACGCGACGGAACACGCCTTCGAACCCCGTGATTCCGAACGCATCAATCATGTTAGGGGTGAGTCGGAACGGAACAATCTCAGGCTTTGCGAGTTTCAGTCCTTTGTCAAACAAACAGTCGAAATCTACATGGACACACTCGCCATTCGTGCAATCAATGAGGATGTTTTCTCCATGGCGATCACCGAGGCCGATGATATGCCCAACCATCGACCACACTGCTGCTGAGCGAGAAAACGTCAGGCGAGACTCAAACCACGCTGTCGGGTCCGCGAAATTGTTGCAAAACCATTGGTGGAACCTTGGCGTAAACACAGCCAACGACAAGACATTGCGTCGATAATACACCGCCATCTTGGGCACATTGTCGGCGTATTTCTTCTGCATCGTCAAAAAGCGTTCTTTGATCTCGTGTGTTAGCCGCACCGGCTGAATAAACCCACGCTCCGTCTTGTGGATCTGTCCGATCAGTTGGCGCATTGCCTTCGTATTGCGCACCCACTCCATGAGCCCACTCTCTTCGTTCAAACACACCACTGCATACGTGCGCAATCGCAGTTTTCGCTTGCGTCCCTCGCCATCTTTTTGTAGAAGTTTGTTGATCATCGTATTGAACTCCATCATCCGCGCGTCCTTGCGTAAATCTCCAGTCTTCTCGCGTTTGCACAGGAACGGATACAAGCGACCGTCGCTTCCAAGAACCTCAATCCGCTTGGGCTTTTCCTTTGTCATCATCACGTCCGCCTTGTCGCTGAATGCTTTGATATGGATTTGGGCTTGAGGAGAGAAAGCACTGTGCTGGTCGTCGCGTGGGGCCAAGCCTGATGCCGGCAGAACCGTCGTGAGCGCAGCTTGTACTGGAACTAGAATTTTGCTTCGAATTCGACTCAAACGAATGTGGATCTTCCGTTGATTTGCTGGATCATGACCGGCGAGACTGATGAGCTCTTCTACCAATCGCATTCCCTCCGAAAAGCTATTAGCAATCTCTTGCTGGCCAATTGACACGAATTGACGCTGGATGTTTGAGATGATATCGCGGGCTCGAGTGCGGCGCTGACTGTTGATAGAGCGGGAAAGTCCGAGAAGCGGCCACATCGCTTGAGTAGGATACGCCCCCAAAACTTTCACCATAATCTTCTTGACTCCATCTACGACGACAGGATTAGGGTGACAAATTCGAGACGTCACTTGGGGAAAGCAAACCAACCATTCGTATGCAGGCAACGTATCAGCTGCATCATGGATAACTTGTGTGATATCGGTCAGAATCTGCTGCTCTGTGCTTGACTGGCTGAGCCCAATTTCGATATGTCGAAGAGTCTTGTTCGCCTTGCTCGCTTTTGCCCCCGAACTACTTGCATACAGGAGTTCACCATACTCAAACCACAAAGTGAGTAGTCGAGGTAGCGACTGAAATACAAATTTCGTCCCATGCCGCAACGCAAGAACATAGTTCTTTATCAAGTTGATCAGACGAGAATGAAAAACGGAGTCCAGTGGGATCGAGCCTCCTTCCTCCCCCATTGATGCGGTCGCCTCCGGGTGACTGACACTAAGCAGGTACTCATAGTACTTTGCCAAGAAGAAGTAGCCTTTTTCCCACTTCGGATCAAACTGAATCACAGCTTGGTACCGCTCGATGACTTTTTTACCTTGCCGCTGGCCAGATTCTTGCATCCAGTTCGTTGCTAGGAGAAGGTTTTTCGCGCAAAAGTGCGGATCTTCCACGTCGAAATCTAGCTTGGACGCGTCGATATCAACTGGCTCGAGAAATTGAAGCGCTTCGTACATTCGATCTTGGCTCACCATCAGCTTTGCCTTTTCAAGGAGAGCATACTGGTTATCTAGTGCTTCTGCATGCATCACTGCGCTCGATGCCGTGCGAGCGTATCCTTCTTTGCGAGCAAGCTTCGCTTGTAGAAGCCAATAATGTGAAACCTCGTTCCGTAGATTTGCTTCCTGCAGCAGAACCCGGCGCAGCGCTAGAATCGGATCACGATATTTGAGCGATGTTGGCATGGAATCGTAACGCATTTCCCATGGAGATTGCTTCTTCCATATCGACGTTTTCTCGTCGTTTTCGTGTACCTCCTTCGTCGTTTGCAAGTATATGAAGCCTTGCTCGGCTTCATGCAAAAAATGAAGTTTGTGAAGAAGAGGGTATGCGCGCTGATACGACTCCGCCGATGCAGCAGCGAGCGGTCCCATAACCTCAAGTCGAGCGTCTTTCAGATTGCGCTGGAACGACTCAAGTTCGCCATTGTGCAAGCTGTGCAATACACGAATCATCTTGAGCTGAGAGACATCGATGCCGCGTAGTCGTGTCCCAACGCCATCACGCCTACCAGCTGCACTGCCTCCGTGTGATGGCAAGAGCAGCGCGTTCTTCTTTTCTGATAACAATAAATCAGCCAGCAGCTCCCAACGAGACAGGCGCCACGTGCACTCCAACGCGTACGGGAAGAGTGTACCCATGAATTCCGGCTCTTGTGTGACGATGCCGTTGATGTGCTGCAGAGCACTTTCGAGACGGCCCAACTGGATCAGGCAGCCGATCATACCCGAGTACAATTCAGGTTTCACCAGTTCCGGATCTGCGTGAGGATCGGCAATGAGACCGCGTGGAAGTTGACTTCCGCGCTTGCTCATCTGAGACCCCGTCGAGAAAAACGCTCTTGACGACAACGCGGTTTGTATCTCCTGGATAGCTTGCTCATAGCACGCCAACGCATCCTCCCACTGAGCTAGCTGCTCATGATCTACAACTTGATGCATCAATTCGGTCAGATTAAGCCCGTCCTCTCGATCTCCTAGCCGAGGATCCCCGCTGTCGCCTTCATTATGTCTCTGCGCTTCGTAGAGTCTGCGTAGAGTGGCAAGTCCTATGAGAGCATCGGGCTCATCCACACTTTTATACAGTTGCTGGAGATAGAAAGCATTCTTCGACACAAGAGCAAGATGAATGGGCCACATCGAGTAGCTGCTGCTGCTGCTGCCGGACTCCCTCCCGTTTGCAGGCTTGTAGTCTTGCTGACGCAGGTGAGCTTCAAAGTATTGAATTGCGCGTGCATACGCTTCGATCCCATACGCTGCATTTGACAGCGACTCACTCGGGATATCTTTCAGAAATTCTTCAAGATTCTCTTTTTCTTGATCGTCTAGTTCGGAAGGGATGTCGGCAGACCGAGCTGACCCTGCTGTCTGACGGCTTGCACTTCCACTCAATGCCAACCGCTTCTTTTCGCTGCTCCATACCCACTCATTCAACTCTTCAATGGTCGAGAAAATGGTTTGTGAGCATTGATGATGCCGGCTGGATTCTTCACCGAATGACTTCTCTTCTGTATGGCCGTTGGATCCCTTGCCAGACGAGATCGACCCCACCGGATGGATTCTCTCGGATGGAACCATATACTCGTCTGCCATGATTCCTCGATCGCGATCATTCAAGACAGCCATAACCTCTCGCTTCAGTTCTCCATATAATTCCGGCTTTCCGGAGCGCAATACATTCTGCATTAGATAAGGAAGTAAGAACCTTGCGATCTGTGGGCACGTAGGCAACGCAGTTCGGCAAGCCAAGAAAATCTTGCGCTCTGGTGGCTGAGATAGATCGATCAGCCGTCTGCACCACGCCAGTAGCCAGTCTTCGTACGATGTCCCATGCTTCTCGTAATATGTGATATCATCGAGGGCTGGATGTGTATTGCCTGCTGTGTCTCCCCTGGCACCATTGCAGCTCCTCGAAGAATTGCTGGACACCGAGTAATGTGTCAGCCAATACGGCTCCACAAACTGAAGCACATCCTTTCTCTCGAACCTTCGTTTCATCCACTCAGGCATGATCGGAATATCAGTTGATTTGGGTTTCTGATAAATCGCAACGCCAGTCGATGGCAAACTCTGGCCGCTATGCTGAGGATCTGCAGTCAGTTCCGCTAAGAATTTCAAGAGTTCTTGGATGGCAAAAGCAACGGAATCCGTATTCTCGGGAGCAGCCCGTAATTCTTTCACAAGCCAGGTCTCGATCAGCACGCACGCCAAATCTTTGGTAGAGTATTCAGCACGTTGCTCGGATCTATCTTTCGCCACTATTCCACCTTGGCTTGAACCGGACTCGTAGAGCATACTCAGAGGCATCCGGGCTGAATCAATTGCGCCAAGTGCACCCAAGCACCTCGCGCACAGTGCCTTCACGATTTCTTGACTTTCTGTCCGCGCAAGCTGCAAAACAGATAGAATGATGTCTACGATAGCTTTGTCCACGAAGAGATCGCCTTCATTTTCCAGGAGTGCTTGGAGCTCTTGTCCTCGAACAACCAAGCATCGGAAGAGCTGTGTCAGCGCCATCTCACGAACTGCCATATCCCAGTGGTTTACGTATGACGCCAAGTCCGTCAAGTAGTCGCTCAATGGTTTGTGCTCAGGGTCTCCGACGTCCGCTTCCAGCACGATGTAAATTTCGTCAAGCTCGGGAATGGAGGGGAGCAACGGAATTCTTGGGAATGCTTGTTTGAGCTCGTTGCGCTTCTCAATAAATAAATATTTCAGAATATCCAGCGCCGTAGACATCGCAGAGCCAGTATTTTTACTCGTTTCATGCTTTGACTCTTCTGGACTGGACATTGGCGTATCTGCTTCGGATGACAGCGTCTTCTGCAATACGTCGACATTCCAGCAGTGTCCTGCACGACCTCGGACACTCTCTTGCAAAATCATGGCTGGATCATACCCTATACAGGGAAGCAGGCTGACGACGATCGAACAGAAGTTCGCCTCCAATGCTTTGACTGAAAGCATCCGTAGGAAGGTCGCCCAGGCGTTCATTGCGTGCTCTTGTAGTTCGCCTTCTGCTAGCCCAATCTTCAAAGTTGCCATAACCTTAGGAACAAATGGGTCGACAACTCCATTGCTGCCCACACTTTCCGAATCAACGACAGCAGACGATCTGAACAGGTTAAATAGACGCTTGATGCTTTTGATCGCCTGAATCTTACTTGCAGTAGAACTCGAGCTTGTGCCACTGATTCTGTTACCCAAATCTGTCATAATTGCCAGAAAATACTGCCGTGGCATCAACAAACCTCCAGATCCCACGCTGTTGTTTGCGTCGTTTCCTTTGTCTCCATTGAGGTACTGCGAGATCTCACGAAATGCCTTCTTTGCCAACTCGAATCGCGGACCGCCTAGTTCCCACGACAACAAGTTCAGTAGACGCAGCGGAGAATGGGATATGATGTCACCGATAGTCATATTCTCTGGCAAAAACTTGAACAGGAAGTCCCACTCGGCAAGACGATTCTCGTTGTTGTCCACTTGAACTTGATGGATGATCATTTCCTTCAGCACGTACTCGATGTGGTTGAGCAATATGTCTGCAATCGTTGTGTTCCTGAAATCGTCGCCCTCGGACCCATCTTCGTACGCAGACCTTTCACTTTCATCGCCCGTTCCGTTGACTTCCGTGATGAACTTCTGGAGCATCGTATCATTCTGATCAACAACGTATGTCGGCAAAACATATCTGGCACTGGCAAGTAAGAACGCCGTCGCATCCACTGCTGAGCCCATGAATGTTCGAAGGAACAATTGAATGTTGCCAGACACCATCAGCTCATCAACAAGGGGGTAGTAGCACAACTCAGGGTGCTCTACGCATAGCCTTCGCCACGAAACTTGCAGATGTGCAGTGATTCGAGCAATTTGATCGTGTGCAGATGCCGCACACAGACGCAGCTTCTTGACGTGCGTCTTGCTCCAGATGGAAACCAACCGAAGCATCACCCAAATGAGTACTTCCACTTGCTCAGTAATGCCAGCATCACACGCAAAACCGACAGCTCCAAGCAGCGGGATGGCGGAAAGCAGGACTTGAACATTCAGGTTTTCTTCGGCATCTGCGAGCAAAAGATCCATCTTCTCGATAAAGTCAACGTTGTCGTCTGATTTTACTGGGAAGATGAGCATTTGAAAGAACATTGGACGGCCCATTAAACTTCTAAATAACTCGGACATTGTCTGGCGGCTTGACGAGTCTCCGATGGTCAAGGTGCACGTTGCCATCTCGCTAAAACGAGACAACAACTTGTAGTCGCTGGGGCGTAGATCACAATGCCGCAAGACAGATGCTAGGCATGATGCAGACTTCAGACGAATCGTTTCAGAGCAGGTGATCAGATCCTCCGGTGCCATTGATTCGATGTGATCTGGAATAGCGATCGTTTTGGTCTTGGCGCCATGCTGCAGACACTGACAAAAGTTGCGTCTTGCGGCGCTTGAGACCGAAGTTGGCGATCCGAAAGTTTGCGCCATCATCATCTGTTCCTTGTTTATCAAATCGTCCTCGATGTCGGCGTGAGGAGTTGAGATGACACAAAGCATGGAACTGACTGCCTCCAACATAAAGCAAAGTAGAATATCTGATGCACCAGCTTTGATCTTGGACACGAACAGTTCCAGCAAACTCGCGACAACTTTGTCTGGCGATTCGCAATCTCTGCTCAGGAGAGCTGCAAGAAGAGGGGACATGGCAACTGATGCGCATGCGACGCTCTGCGGATTTCGTTCATCTAGTATTGAGCGAGAAATAATTTGCCATAGTGCGGTGTCTTGCCACAATGATTCTTGAGTCATTTTCAGCGCTTTCGATCTCGACCACGAAAAGTGCATCAAAAATACTGCACGCAAACACAAGTTTGCTTGCTGAAAGATTGTAGACACCAGATCCATCTTGTGGATAGCAGCGAATACACTGTCTCGGGACGCACCGCTGTCAAAATCTTGGACTCTTGGCTTGCAATGGCGAAGCGACAGCAAAATAAGTTGCTTCCACGATTCTCCATACCACGGTGTTTCTTCACTCAGCGTATCATCTTCAGCAAAATACTGCTTGGACTCGATCGTCGAAAGAACACTCTTGAATGCTAGTCCATACTTCCCAATGTCGAAGTCCTCGAAGTGTTGAAGCATTGTTATGAGAAAATCCACGCACTCTTCGGTCACAACTGCAGTAGATGATGTGAAGCTGTTCATCATCGAATCGACTTTTTGAAGCAACACGCGGAAAATTGAGTAGCCCTCAGCTCGCATCATACTTATAATCAAATCTCGAAACGGGAATATGATCCGCATCGCAAGCGATAGGGCCGTGACTTCGTTGATGCCGTTCTCAGAGCTGTAAAAGAGAAGATCCCAAACCCATCGACCCAGGTTCTCACAAACTGCTAGCTCTGCTGAATGATGATCTCCATGATACGCATATGCTGGAGAAGGGTGTTGTCGAGATGAGCCAACAAACGACCCTCTTCGTGTCCGCTTTCGGCTTTTGCTGGCAACGCTTCCATCTGCATTCAATTCGAAGCTGTTTGTCACGAGAGATTTCGCCAGAAAGTGCGAAAACTGAGAGAGCAATGGTCTTGAAGAAAGGATATAGTGCACGTACGCTACTACAGCTGACTGCGTGGATCTTTCGAGCGAAGTGACGTCAACACATCCAAGGAGATCCACGAACAGGGACAACACTGGGGACGAAGTTGTCGAGCGCCGCAGGTAGATTGCGACAATCTCCAAAGCAAGGCTCCACGTCTTGTGGCGTTCACGGTCATTCAAATCAATCGGGACTAGGTCCGAACCCTCCATGCGAAACATATTTCGAAAAGCCCAATCACTAAGTGCTGGCCATAGCGTTTCAGCGGCAAACTTGGAGATATGATGCTGGCCATCTCGAATTTCTTTCAGCACCGAAGCAACTGGTTCGAGCAAATCAGCTTCCGTAGGATCAAATGAACCGACTTCATAAAACATCAGAACCAAACGGACAAACTTTCTCTCTGTTGATGATGCGACGTGGAGCATGGCTTGAAGTAGACCATGCGTAGCTAGAGCGGCTTCCAAGGTCTCTTGCTTTGTCACACGAGCTTCGCCAATAACGCCTCTAGAGTCCGTCAGCAACGCGCTATCTTTCTCCATAAAGAGCCTTGTCAACTGAAGCAGTTTGTTAAACGCCGGATCGTTTGCAACCACTGCATTGCTTTCCAGAATGAGGCGCTTGGCTAAGGCTAGCATAGACCTTCGTAGCGCGATCGAGTTGCTGTACGAATGGACGTGCATGGGCGGAAGCATTTTCTTCAGCTGCTGTTTCCGTTCGTATACCTTGGTTTCATCAGCGACAGATTCACAGCCGCAAAGCATTGCTGTGCTTTTCGAACCCAGAGGACCATCTGCGTCTTGGTAGAGATGGATGGCTGTGTCGAGATACGAAGCAATACTCGCACCTGCAAAGCTAGGATCGTCTTCGCGATTCTTCATCAACTCTTCCAGCAAGAAGCAATCTTGTAGCACTTCGACAGTGTCACGGAAGAAGTGCGCAAAACCATACACGTCGTTTTGCTCAAGAAACAGCGCCATTTGAAGGATCACATCCAACACGTTGTCTTGGGCATCACGAAGATTCTCGTTCGAGAAAAACGATACCATATAGAACAGCATGGTCGCGAAAGTAGGATATGACGGTGCTGTCGACACTCCATTCGCAGATCCGTTGCGCTCTTGTTTACCATGGAGTGAGCTCGCGGTAGGTCTGCCACTTCCGTCCATGAACAGCATCATAGAGTGCGGACACATCGATCCACGCAAGAGCACTTCGACGATTTCACACAAATCCCGCAGCATCGGGACCCCCACATCTACAGAGACACTCGGGATCGGACGCATGAGCTTCGGGAGCAACTTCTTGAGCTTGGAGAGCATGGTCTTGCACCGCTGGATGGCTGCGGGCGCGGTCGAGTCGTACTGCGGGTCGTCGTGTTGCCGCTGGTGAGCGCGTACGACAGCCAGCAAGTTCGCGATGTCGTTCTTCGGGTCGGCGTCTGCGTCGCTCGCACCGCTCGGCGTCGCGGGGACCGCGCGCGCACTCGGCATCGACTTGCTTTCGCTCGTGCAGATTGCGTTTTGACTACCAGACTGACGGATGCGGGGTTGCCTCGCGACTGCAGACCATCACTCCCGTGCTCGGCAAAATTGCACTCTGCGAACTTTGTTGGCACAAATGGCAGGGTAAAAGCGCGAACTTTACGAGTATGTACTTTGATGAGGACTCGCTGCGGAGCCGACGGTGCGTACTTTGAAAAACCGTACCTAGACGGAAGGAAGCAGTAAGGTGACGCTCGGCCTTTTCAAAGGATGGCGTAGAGCGTGCCTCCTCCACATCGCAGCAGCATCCGCAAGACGCAGCAGAGTCGGCAGCAAAGATGGCGACGAAGGGAGTGTGGCAGCTGAAGGAGGTGACGATCCGTTACTGCCAGCACGGCGGAAGCAGCCGCTACATTAGGTGCGTCAGAGTCAGCGTGTGTATATGTGTGTGTGTGTGTGTGTGTAGGCTGTTGTTGCTGAGCACGCTGTGCTCCACGCGCGCCATGACGGCGCTGCGGAGCTATCAATTGTATCGATCGACTGCGCCAACCCCCGCGGCTCGAAAGGTAGCATGCTTGGTCAAATGCTCATATACGATGGTAATGTTTATGCTGCAGACAAATGCTCGGTGATGCACGTTTCCTGAACTTCGTCAAGGAGAACCCTCAAGTGAAGTTCCAGACCGAATTGAAGGGCGCTCGCCACCCAGTCCTCATCGGCGATTACAGTGAGTACCTGCCTGCCTGCCTGCCTGCCACATGATGGACGCTGGCTGCATGTGGGGCCACTGATCGCTGACGCGTCCGCTGTGTCTGTTATTCGCAGTCACGAACGACCGCAAGGTGTGCGATGTGAAGAACCAGGACATTGATTTCGTCATGATGCAGGTACGCTATGTGTTGCAGTAGAAATGCTTTATTGCGTGCGATGCTGACGGTTTTTTCTTTTTGTATGGCCTCTGTTTGCAGTTGGAGCGTATGAGAAACTCGAGCGGCCGCAAGATGACTGCGATGAAGAAGCCTGTGATCTCGAAGCGACCAACGATCCAAGGCATCTGGCAGCCAGACCTCGAGTTCCCAGACTTCAAAATCGAGCACCGTCATTAAGTGCTGCTGACACAGGGAGCGGCGATGCCGTTGCGCACACCGCGTTGTTTTCATGATAAAAAAATACAGAGAGAGCTTCTGGAAACCTTTCGGACATTAGACCAACGGCTCGTGTTCGATATCGCTGTGGCCGTGTGTGTATGTGCCTCCAATTCCATTCAGAGTCAGTCCGACATGAGCTTTGAGCCCGATGACAAAACACAAGCAATACATATACATCATAGCAAATATATTCATCCGTCAGAGAAAAACAAGTCCGACGCTTTTGCTACAGCCTACAGCTTCTTTCCGGATCTAGTTACGTGCAGAGAGAGAGAAAAAAGAATCTCCTCTGCAAGCTATTCATTCCCCTCATCGTTGTGCGAGCGCGAAACGAGGCTGCAGCAGCAAGGGAAACCCGAAATCCTCCATCAGCGTCGCTCTGTCTTCCGTGCAGCCACCGTGCCAAAAACACAGCACCAAAAGACTTAGAAACCGTGCAGCACGAGCTGCGAGTCCGAGCAGATCTCCTGGTCGATCAAGAACTCGCGGATGTTCGTTCGCTGGTCGCCCGACAACTGGATGATTTCGCCCAACTCTTCGTCCTTCACCAACGCGCCGTTGCAGCTAAAGTTCTTCTTGAACGCCTTCAGGATGCGCTTGATATCGAGGTCGTCGGCGAGGCCCTGCACGGTTGTCAGACACTTGCGGCCGTTACGCTGCTGGACACGGATGTGCACCTTGCCGCCACCAATGCCCGAGTCGTCCTTGGCATCGGCGAACGCGTCTGTTCTCGTTCAAAAATCGGCAGCACAATGCGCAGGAAGAAAGAAAGAAAGAGAGAGGAAAATAACCACCACTGAGGTCAGCAAGAGCCGCACAATCCACCTGCGCATACGCCATGCATCGTACACACACAGAGTGCTCGCAATCGCACGCACCGAAGGTCGTGAAGTTCTGGATATCGGCCATTTTCTCAAGGTGCTTTTTCGCTCAGGAAAAGTTTAACTGGTGTCGGCCTAGGCAGGGGGGGGGGG